>JAZKJV010011117.1:0-99733 GCA_037367405.1 Ottelia alismoides | reverse complement strand
TCAGCCAACCGGCCTGCATGCTGTGTCCGCTGCAGCCGGAATGCAGCGCGGCCAGCGCCGGCCGCCAGCACGAGCTGCCGCGGCCGAAGGCGCGAACGCCGCGTGCTGCGCGGCGCGCCCGCGCCGTGTTCATGCTGCTCGCGGTCGATGCCGCCGGCGCGGTGCTGCTGGAACGCCGCCCGGCGTGCGGCATCTGGGGAGGCCTGTGGTCGCTGCCCGAGTTCGACAGTGAAGCAGCGCTCGCCGGCCATGCGCGCAGCCTGCTGCAGGGACGCGCGCTGCAGCAGCCGGACTGGCGGCCGCGCCCGCTCGGCAGCCTCGAGCATGCGTTCACGCATTTCGACCTGACCATCCATCCGCGCGTCGTCGATTGCGACGGGCCCGCCCGCGGCAGGCGTCAATGAATCGGCGCGAGTGGCGCTGGTGCGAGCCGGCGGCCTGGCAACAGGGCCGTGGAAGCCGTGGGTCTGCCCGCGCCGGTGCGCAGCCTGCTCGAAGCCGTCGCGGCCGAGCGCGCCGCGACCTCCGCCTGACGGCGCCGTTCAGCGCGGCGCCGCGTTCAACCCATCGCGGCGGCCAGCCAGCCGCCACACGCCCCACAGCAGCAGCACGGCGATCGCGAGCAGCACGCCGTTGAAGATGAACTTGATCGTCTTGTACAGCGGCCGGTTGGTCTTCTTCAGCGCCTTGGTGCGCTCGAACAGCGGCGCGATGGTCGAGAACGCGCGGTTCGCGAAGCCGCGCTTGTCGCCCTCGATGTTCGGCACCACCGTCAGGCTCGCGAGCGCGCGGTAGAACACGTTGACGATGCGCCCCGGCAGGCTCATCGGCCGCTCGACGTCGAGCATCAGGATCAGGCGCGGCGTCTGCGTGTCGTTGCGCGCATGGTGCAGGTGCGTGATGTCGAACAGCGCCGCCTGGCCATCGCGCCAGGAATGGCGGATGCCGTCGACTTCGATGAAGCAGGCGTCGTCGTTGGGCGTGGAGAGCCCGAGGTGGTAGCGCAGCGACAACCGCGAGCGGGTCGAGGTGGCGCGTCAGCTGCGAACCCGGCGGCAGCAGCGAGAACATCGCGCCGTTGACCGACTTGATGTCCTTGACCAGCTTGACCGTCTCGGGGCACAGCGCCAGCGCCGACTCATGGATGTGGCCGTACCACTTCAGGTAGAACTTGCTCCAGCCATACTTGTAGAAGGTGCGGAAGCCGACGTCGAAATAGGCCCCCGATTTCTGGTCGCTGGTCTTCTCGAAGTAACCGGCCTCGTAGAGCTTCAGCCTTCGGCGCGGATGGTCTGCCAGTTCTGCGTGACCGCCGACAGTTCGGGATACTCGGTGAGATCCATGAACACGCGACGCCCGCGCGGCTCCGTGAACAGGTACAGCAGGCAGTTCAGCGGCGCGAAGATCGGCCAGCCCTTGCGCACGTACTCGCGCACGCCGGTGTAGCGCAGTTCCCCGCGATACTTGTAGACGTAGACGAAGGAGCCGACGATGAACAGCCCCGCCGCGGCAAGAAGGATGGGTCCCAGCATGCGCGCAGCATGCAGCGGGTCCGTGACAAAGTCGAGTCGGGGCGCCGCCGGCGGGCCCGATGGCGTTGCGGCGAGCGCTTGAGGTAACGTGCCCGCCATGACGCGAACCGTGAACTGTGTGGTCCTGAAGCGCGAGGCACCCGGCCTCGACCGGCTGGTGTATCCCGGCGAGCTCGGCCAGCGCATCTGGCGCGAAGTCTCCAAGGAGGGCTGGCAGCGCTGGGTCGAGCACCAGACGATGCTGATCAACGAGCATCGCCTGACGCCCATCGACCCCAAGCACCGCAAGTTTCTCGAGGTCGAGATGGACAAATTCCTGTTCGGCGCCGGCGCCGCCAAGCCCGAGGGCTACGTGCCCAAGGGCTGAAGCCGGGGCGCGCTGCGCTGCCGCAGCGCCCGGTCGTGGTCGTGCTCAGCCGCCGCCAAACGGCGCGACGCCGATCCAGCGGGCATGCAGCACCATCGCAAACAGGCCGTAGAGCGCGAGACCGCCGACGACCGCGATCACGTCGTTGAGCTTCGACGCGGGCGCCGCCGGCAGCGGCGCGCCGGGCGGCGCTTCAGCGAGATGCGGTCGGCCACGGCCCACGCGAGGAAAGCGCCGAACAGTACGACATCGGCCAGCATGCCGTCGCGAGCAGGTGCGAGACCGCCCAGAGTTTGGTCGCGACCAGCATCGGATGCTTGGCCGCGGCCTGGATCCGGGCCGGGCAGGTAGGTCGCGAGCAGCAGGATGAACACCGGCAGCATCAGCGTGGCGGCGACGTGGCGCATCGCGGCCGGCGGCACCCACAGCACGATCGGCGCGAGGCGAGCGGCTGCGTAGCCCTGGATGATCAGCACGAATCCGGCGACCGACACCAGCGCGTAGACGAGCTTCCATGGCCACAGGCCGAGGCGCGCCGCCCATCGCATCGCGCCAGCCTGGCGCGAAGATCGACACCGAATGCACGCCGAGGAACAGCACGAGGCCCAGGATCAGAGTTCGTCATCGCTTACTCCCTGTCAGGGCGACCGGACGCCGGCGAGTATAGGTGGCGCCGCCCGCGTCGGGGGTCGCGCGCGATTTCACGCCCGAAATCAATGACTTGACGGGTGGGGCGCTTGACGCGCCGACGGCCGGTCGATCTAATACGCGGCCCCGCTCGCTGAGCGGCGGTGCTGCAGCAACCGTGGCCGGGTAGCTCAGTTGGTAGAGCAGCGGATTGAAAATCCGCGTGTCGTTGGTTCGATTCCGACCCCGGCCACCATTCTTCCCCAGAGCATTCGCGCGGGCGCAGCGGCCTCACTCGAACAGGCTGAGCAGGTTCTGGTACTTCTCGATGTACCAGCGGTTCTCATTGTTATAGCGCGGGATCGGCACGGGAGCACGTCGTCGCCGTCGCGCTTCCAGACGCAGGGGCAACGCACGCGGCTGCCGGCGGGCAGGTCGCCGGCGCGCGTCAGTGACTCGGGCGACACGCGCATCCGTGTCAGCGCGCGCAGCAGCCGGGTCACGTTGCGTGGACCGCCGTTGTAGGCGGCAACCGGGAAGATGCCGAGCACCGCGGGGTCGCTGCGATAGGTCTCGCGCAGGTCGGCGCGCATCTGCGACAGCTCGAGATCGAGCAGGCAGATCGCGGCCTTCATCGCGTTGAGCAGGTTGGTCGCGCCGCGGACGAAGTCCGGGTCGAGGTTTGCGCCGCGACAGCGCCGCACGACCACGGCGTAGGTGCCGTTGCCGCGGAAGTTCGTGAACTGCATGGGTCCCGATGGCGCCGGCACGCGAGATGCTGAAGTTGAACGCCTCCTCGCGCTCAGGCCATAGTGGCTCAGTACCGCCTCGAACGCGCCGAGTCCATCGCGGATGAACTCGGTGTCGTCGGTCTGTTCGATGACGGCGAGCGTCCGTGACGACTTCGGCCGGCACCACGTCCGCGAGCAGTTCGCCCGGGTACGCGAGGCTCGGCACCTGCGCGGCGCGCAGGTCGGCCAGCGCGCGCGCCGCCGTCGACAGCAGGTATTCCCTGCCGTTGGTGATGAAGCCGGGGTCGAGCGTATCGGGCGTGAACGGCAGATAGACGATGGGCTTCGCGGTCTGCACGACGGCGCGCCAGCGCCGCTTCGCCAGCAGCGCGCTGTCGAATACCGGGAACTTGCGGCCGTAAACGCGCAGGGGTTCGCCATTGCGCGAGAACGCGAACATCAGCCGCTCAGCCCCGGTGCCCTTGATGTGCCGCGCCTGGATGCCCGGTGTCAGCACGCGGAACTGCAGTGGCCGGCCGCCGGGCCGCCAGCGCACGGGCGGACGCGGGGATCTCGATGTGCGCGATCGACCATTCGAGCCGGGTGTCGCTCCAGAGCGCGAAGGCGATCGGGCGGCCGCGCAGCGTTTCGCGCCGCCCCTTGCCGATGAACACGGTTAGTCGAGCTCGACGTCTTGCAGCAGTGCGCGTGCTTCGGTGACGAGGTCGCGGATGCGGTCATGGCGCGGCCTGAGACTCGCGACGACCACCTGGTCGAGCGGCGCGGCAGGTTCGGCTTCGTGCCCGGCCTCGGACTCTGCTTCGGTCTCGGCCTCGGCCGCATCTGCCCGGTGCCTCGGCGGGCTCGGGTTCGCCCGTCGCCGGCTCGCTGACCTCCTGCTGTGCCTCGGCCTCGACGGCGGCGATCAGCGCTGCGGGCACTTCTTCATCGCCCCCGAGTTCCGCCGGTGGATGCGCATCCGGCCAGCAGCAGCGCGACGGGCAGCAGCCACGGCCGCGCCGGTCGCGTGCGGCAGCCTTGCTGAAACTTGCGGAGGTGATCTGTGCATCGGCCGGCGATACATCTGCGGCCTAGGTCTGGCGCGCGCGCTGGCGCAGGCACCGCAGGAAGCGCTGCTCCAGCGCGTCGTGCACGGCGGGCGGTGCGGCTGGCAGGCCGAACCACTCGGTGCGCAGCGCATCCCAGTCACGCTCGTCCATGCGCCGCGCCTGGCCCAGGCCCTGGCGCAGCAGGCCGAGCTCGATCTCGCGGCGCCGCGCGGCGTCCTCCGCGGGCGTCGCCACGCCGCCGAGGATCTCGGCGCGGATGCACCACTTCGCGCAGTGCCTGCTCGCGCGCCGCGTCCGCTGGAGCCGGCGAAGTCGGCAGCGTCGGCGCGCGCGAGCGCCTGGCGCAACGTCTGCGCCAGCGACTTTGTGCGGCCAGCGCGGCACGCTGGCGATGAACGACTCCGCTGCCTGGCGCAATGCCGTGCGCTGTGCGTCGCCAGCCGCTTCGATGACTGCCCGCTGCGCGGCGCGCACCTGCCGTGCCGCGGCGAGCGCGTTGGCCTCGGCGGCTTCGGCGTCGCGTCGGCTGAGGCCGTCGATCAGCGCCGAGTACGCGGCCATGCCGCGACGGAAGCGGTCGCGCAGCGCGCGTTCGTCGGCGCGCGGCAGCTCGCCGGCTGCGTCGAAGTCGTCCCTGCCAGGGCGCGCAACTGCGCCTCGCCCGAACTGCGGTCGGCCGGGCCGGTCGTCGCGGCCTGCTCGATCGCGACGCAGACCGCTTCGGCCCTGGCCTTCGACTCGGCCAATGTCGCCTGCTGCTGCGTGACCTGCTGCTGCCGCCGATCGAACACCGCGTTGCACAGCGCGCGGAACTCATCCCACAGCGCCTGCGACTGCGGGTGCGGGACCGGGCCGGTGGCCTTCCAGCGCGCCTGCAGCTGCTTTACGTCGTCGATCGCACGCGGCAGATCAGCGGCGCTGGCCAGCGACCGCGCGCGGTCGATCAGTGCCTGCTTGTCGGCCCAGATTGCGCGCATGCCAGGCGGCCAGCCGCGCGCGCAACCGGTCGAGTGCGCCGTAGAAGTCCGCGTCCGAGTCCGCGCGCCGCATCGCGATCGACCGGCGCGTGGCCGCGGTACTCCTGCGGCGCGATGCGCAGCACACGCTGGATCTGCGCGGGGTCGAACCCGGCGGAACCGTCCTCCGTCGCCTGGGTCGATTCGAACGCCAGCAGACGCGCGAGCACCTCGCGGCGCGCGCCTCGAGATTCGCGCGCCGCAGCGCGGGCCTGTTCCGCGAACCAGACCTGGCACGGCTGGAACGCTTTCTGGAACGCCTGCTCGAAGCGTTCGGACTCGGCGCTCGCCTCGACGGCGAGTCCCTTGTTGATCGTGCGCCATTCCTGGCGCAACGCGCGGATGGGGTCGGCCAGCTCCGCTGGCGGTTGATCGACACCGACCAGCGCTTCCATCTCCTCGATCAGTTCGAGGCGCTTCGGCGCGGCGACGTAATCCTTCCATTGCCGCAGTTCATTCAGGCGCACGTCGAGCTGTTCGAGGCTGCGCAGCAGGTGCGGTGCAAGGTCGCCAGCGGCTGGCAGCGTGGTTTCGATCGCCTGCCGGAAGCGCGCGGCCTTGCGCGTATCACCACGCTGCAGCGCTGCGCCGCTGAGGCGAATCAGGCTGGCGATTTCGCGCCTGGCTGCGGCGGCCGCGTTGGTCGAATCGCTGGCATCGCCAACGGCATGGGCATCCACATGGGCATCGGCGTTGGCGTCGGCAGGTGGCGCCGCTGCAGCCGCGGCGGCCGTCGCATCCGCAGCAGCGGCGCTCGCGGCCTGCTCGCGTTCGAGACGCTCCTGCTCCAGTCGTTCCTGTGCGAGCCGCTGCTGGCGGCCTGTTCCGCGGCGGCCTGCTGCTCGGCCAGCCGTTGCGCCTGACGTTCCGCCTCGGCCGCCGCCGCCTGCGCGGCCGCGGTGGCGATGACGGCCTCGCAGCGCGCGATGGCCTGCGACGCGCGCTCGCGCAGCGCCGCAGCGATGGTGGTCGGCAGCGCGTGCCAGCGTTCCGTCAGGGTCGCGAGCGTGGGTCCGTAGAGCGGATCGTGGCGGCCGCGTCGCGTGCTTCTCGAGCGTCGCGCACAGCGCTTCCGCTTCGTCGTGCGCGGCGGCGTCCAGCGCGCTGTTGCGCGAGCAACGCGTCGTGGCGCTGCCGGATCAGCTTGTAGGCGGCCTTGTCCACGGCCACGCAGGCGCGGCAGCAGTTCCTGCCACAGCTGCGGGTCCTGGATCGCGTCGCGGCGGCCTGGCGCACGCGCGTCCGTCGGACCCTCGACGGCGACGCGGGCGAGTTCGGCCGGTGCGAGCTCGCCAGCATCGATCGAGTGCAGCAGTCGCTCGTGTCGGCCGGATCGACTGCAGGCGGCGGCGGCTCCGGAGGTGCGGCCGGCGCAGCCGGCTCGTCGCCACCGGTTCGGGCGGCGGAGGTGCGTTGCGGAACAGGCGCGACAGGATCTTCACGGCTCCGCAATGGTACAGGATGGCGTGCGACGCGCGGCGGCGGACTGTCGGCGTGGCGGCGCTGCGGCAGACGGTCTAGAGTCAACGGCAGTGCCTCTGCCGAGCGAACGGCGCGCGTGTCACCTGCCGACCTGATTCAATCGCTGCAACTGAGTCCGCATCCCGAGGCGGCTATTTCCGCGAAAACCTGGCGCCGCCCCGCAGCGCGATGCCCACGGTCGCGCCGTGTCGACCCTGATTTACTTCCTGTTGCTGCAGGGCCAGGTCTCGAAGTTGCACCGCATCGATGCCGATGAGAGCTGGCACCTGTATCTCGGCGGCTCGCTGCTGATTCACGAACTCGACACCGAGGCGGGCGCCGCGCAGACGACCGTGCTCGGTCGCGCCCTCGAGCACGGTGAGCAGCCCCAGCACGTCGTCCCGGCCGGGCGCTGGTTCGGCGCCCGAGCTCGCACCGGCCGCGACGTTCGCCGCTGGTCGGGTGCGTGGTCGCGCCCGGCTTCGAGTTCGACCGCTTCGAGCTGGCGCGGCGCGAGCAGTTGCTGCCGCGGTTTCGCCGCCGTCAGAGGGTTGGTCGAGCGCCTGACATGAAGATCGACGTCATCGTCGAAGCGGGGCTGCCGGCCGCGCGCGTCGAGCAGCTCGCCGTGCAGGCGGAGCGCTACGACATCCAGACGCTCTGGGTCGCGGCGTTCCCGGGGCGCCGCGACCCAGTGCCCGCCTTGGCCTATGCGGCGCGCGCCACGTCGCGCATCCGGCTCGCGACACTGCCGGTCAGTCCGTACGAAGTGCATCCGCTGCGGATCGCCGACCAGCTGCTGACGCTGAACGAGCTGTCGAACGGTCGGGCGACGATCCTGGTCGGCGGACTCGGTCATTCGGTGGCGAGCGTGACCGGCCTCGAACCGGTACGGCGCGTCACGGCGGTCAAGGATGCCGTGCAGATCCTCAAGGGCCTGCGGCCCGACCAGACGCTGCAGTATCGGGGCGAGATGTACTCGCTGATGAACTACCGCGCCGACTGGGCGACGCAGCCGCCGCCGCGCGTCTATGCGGGTGCGACCTTCGAGCAGATGATGCGCATGGCCGCGAGCTGCGCCGACGGCTCGATGCTGTCGGATGCACCGCTTGGGCGCATGCCGCAGGTCATGCAGTGGGTGCAGCAGGCCTCGCGCGGGCTGGACGGTCGCGCGGCGACTTCCGCCTCAACAACTTCATGGCCTGGCACATCAAGCGGGATCGCACCGCGTCGATGGCCGAGGCGCGACGCGAACTGATCTGGCGCGGCTTCCTGCTGCCGTGGTTCACCGAGACGTTCCTTGACCCGGATGAGGTCGCGCTCGTGGTCGGGAAGAAGCCCGCCTTCCTCCCAGGCGTTCTTCTCACGCTCGCCGCAGATCGAAGGCGTGCCGGAGCCGATCATCGAGGCGCTGGTCGAGCATCTGACCCTCGCGGGTGACCTGGGCGACATCGAGGCGGCCGCGGCGAAGATCATGCACTCGGTGCGGCGGGGCTCGACGAAGTCCGCCCTGCGCCTGCACGACGAACCGGAGGAGGGGCTGCGACTGACGCGAGGCATCTGCTGCCGGCGTTGCGTTAGGGATTGCGCGTCGCGGGCGCGGCGGTGTCAGCCGATGCCGTAAATGCGATGCCGTTCGGGCATCAGCAGCCCGAGCATCGTGCCGTCGCGTGACAGGCGCCGGTGCGCGCGCCGAGGCCCTTCGGCGCCAAACGCCCGCGTGATCATCTCGTTCCAGATCTGCTGGGCTTCGTCATCGGTGCGGATCTCGATGCGACCCCAGACCATCACGTGCGCCATGGTGCCGGGCTTCGAGATCGCGACGCAGGCGCGCGGATCGCGCTCGAGGTTGCGCACCTTCTGCTTGCCTGTCAGGCTGAACAGCAGCTGCGGCGGGCGCAGGCCCATCATCATGGGCGTCACATGCGGGCCCCCGTCGCGACCGACGGTCGCAAGATGCACCCAGTCGGTCGGGGCGTGCAGGGTCTCGATCGCGTGCCGCAGCTTGGGGTCCATCCGGTTAATCTAGCCCATTCGCCCGCATGCGCAGCCATCGTCACCTCGTCCCTGTTGCTGCTCACCGTCCTGGCGCTGCCGGGCTGCGTGTCGCTGTCGCTCCGATGTGCCGCGACCGCCGTCCACACTCTATACGGGCCGCGCCGGCCCCGGAACTCGAGCAGCCTGGACAGGGCGCTTCGAGGGCGAGGGCGCCGATTCCGCCTTCCGGCTGGTCGCCGACGGGCTCGACGCGTTCGCCACTGCGCGTACAGCTCGCGCGCCGGGCGCGCCACACGCTCGACCTGCAGTACTACATCATCCACGCCGACGAGACCGGCCAGCTGCTCGCCGCCGAGGTGCTGCGCGCAGCGGACCGCGGCGTGCGCGTGCGCATCCCTGCTGGACGACATCTACGCGGCGGCCAACGACCGCGCGCTGCTCGCACTCGACAGTCACCCGCAGGTCGAGATCCGCCTGTTCAATCCGTGGCGGCGGCGCTCCGGCCTGGCGGGGCGCGCGTTCGACTTCATCGCGGACGGGCGGTCGCCTGAACCAGCGCATGCACAACAAGCTGTTCCTCGCCGATGGTGCCGCCGGCTGTGCTCGGCGGCCGCAACCTCGGTGACGAGTACTTCCGCGCTGCATCGCGAACTCGATTTTCCGCGATCTGGACGTGCTTGGCCGTCGGCGCCGCGGCGCGCGATGCGGGACGGTCATTTCGATGCATTCTGGGCGAGCGAGTACGCGGTGCCAGCGACAGCGCTGCGCCTCGCCAAGCCGCCGCCGTCATTGGCGAACTGCAGGCGGCCGTCGAGGCACATGCGGCAGCGATGGCGCAGCGGCCGTTTGCACGCGCCAGCGACGAGGCACCGCTTGCGCGCCGAGGCGTCGGCGGGTCCGCTGGCGCTGCGGCGCGCGCGCGGCACGGTTGTCGCGGACGACCCGGACAAAATGAGTCCGCGACGCCGCACCCGCCGCGACGACCTGGTCGCGCAGATGCGCGCCATCACCGCGAGCCGCGGCAGCGGCTGCTGATCAGCTCGCCGTATTTCGTGCCGGGTCGGGCCGGAGTCCGGTTGCTCGGCGATCTGGGCGACGCCCGGCGTCGACGTGCAGGTCCTGACCAACTCGTTCCGCGCGAACGACGTGCGTCTCCGTGCACGTCGGCTACGCGCGGTACCGGGTCCCGCTGCTGCGCCGCGGCGTGCGACTGTACGAGCTGCGCCGCCGCACGGCGGAGACGGTGGAGCGGGTGCGGCAGCAGGCCTTCGGTTCGGCCAATGCCAGCCTGCACGCGAAGTTCGTCGTCATCGACGACCGCTGGCTGTTCGTCGGCTCGCTGAACATCGATCCGCGCTCGATCGTGCACAACACCGAGATCGGTGTCGTCATCGACAGCGAGACGCTCGCGGCGGAGGCGACGCGCATGTTCGCCGACGTCAGCGCACCGTCGCGCAGTTTTGCCGTGCGGCTCGGCGCGGGCAGCCGCACACGGCTTGAATGGCACTGGGAAGAGGCGGGCGCAGCCCGCGTCGCGACCACCGAGCCCGGCACGAACGCCTTCGAACGCGCGATGATCCGGCTGCTGCGCTGGTTCCCGGGTCTCGAGGCGCAGATCTAGGCTGATTCGCTCCCGGCAGGGTCAGCCGAGGCGGGCGATCACGTGGTCGACTTCCGCTGCGCCGCCGAGGATCACCGGCACGCGCTGGTGTATGTCGCGCGGCTGCACGTCGAGGATGCGCTGGCCGGGCGCGGCGAGCGCCTTGCCGCCCGCCTGCTCGATCAGCAGCGCCATCGGGTTCGCTTCGTACATCAGGCGCAGCTTGCCTTCCGGCGCCTTTTTCGTCGGCGGGTACATGAACACGCCGCCCTTCAGCAGGATGCGGTGCACGTCGGCGACCATCGACCCGACGTAGCGACTCGAATAGCCGTTGTCCTGCGCCCAATCGAGATAGCGCTGGTAGCCTTCGGGGAAGGTGCGACGGTTGCCCTCGTTGACCGAATAGCTCTTGTGCGCAGCGGGCGTGCGCAGGCCGCGCTCGACCAGCATGAAGGCGCCGATGGCCGGGTCGAGCACGAACATGTCGACGCCGCGCCCGATGGTCATGACGAACACGGTCGACGAGCCGTACAGCACGTAGCCCGCCGCAACCTGCTGCGCGCCGGGTTGCAGCAGCGAGCCCTGCGCGTTGCGGGCGCGACGATCGTGGCGCAGGATGCTGAAGATCGTGCCGACGCCGCCGCAGACGTCGAGGTTCGACGAGCCGTCGAGCGGATCGAACAGCACGCAGTAGCGCCGGTCGCCGGTCGGCTCGTCGCGCAGGATCACCGGTTCCTCGTTCTCCTCCGAGGCGACGATCGCGACGCCTTCGCGGCCGCCGAGCACGCGCAGCAGGGTGTCGTTGGCGATCACGTCGAGCTTCTGCTGCGTCTCGCCCTGGACGTTGTCCGACCCGGCGCTGCCGAGCACGTTCTCGAGGCGCGCGAGCCGCACCTTGGCGGCGATGATCTTCGCCGAGATCGACAGTGCCGACAGGATCCACGACAGCGTGCCGGTGGCCTCCGGGAAATCGGCCTGCTGCTGAAGGATGTGGCTCTGGAGCGTGACGATGCTGCGCGAGTTGTCGGCGGTCATGGTGCGGGCCTGGCTGGAATGCGGCGGATTCTGCCACAGCTGACTGCATCTGCAGGCGCCGGGCCTTACACTTTCGGGATGCAGCTCACGCCCCATCCATCGACGCCGCTGCCGCCGGGCTGGAGCCTGTCGGTCGAGCCGTCGTCACGGCCCGACGGGATCGCGCTGGCCTGGCGCTTGCGTGCCGACACGGTCGCGATCCGCGTCCCGGGCCGCCGTGAACCGGCGCAGCGCGACGGCCTCTGGCGCCACACCTGCTTCGAACTGTTCGTCGCCGATCCGGTCGGCACCGGGTATCGCGAGTTCAACTTCTCGCCGTCCTCCGAGTGGGCAGCCTACGGCTTCACGGACTATCGCCAGGGCATGGCGCCGCTCGCACTGCCGGCGCCGCCTAGCATCGAGCTGCAGCTCGCGGCTGACGCATTGCAGCTGCGCGTCATGCTGCCGCGCGCGGCCCTGGGGCTCGCGCCGCACGAGCGTGCACCGCAACGTCGCTGCGCGCTGTCCGCCGTCCTCGAAAGGATCGATGGCACGCTCAGCTACCTCGCGCTCGCGCATCCGGCGGGGCGGCCCGATTTCCACCACGCCGATGGCTTCGTCGGCGTGCTCGAACCATGAGCAGCCCTTCGACCACGGCGGCATCCGCGGTCCTGGTCGACGGTCGACCGCACCGCATCGGCGTCGCGTTCGGCAGCGGTTCGGCGCGCGGCTGGGCGCATCTGGGCGTGCTGCGTGCCCTCGGGGAATCCGGCATCCAGCCGGTCGCCGTGGCCGGCGCATCGGTCGGCGCGCTGGTTGCGGCCGCCGCGGCGAGCGGGCAGTGGCAGGCGCTCGAAGCATGGGTGCGCACGCTGACGCGCGTCGACGTCTGGCGCCTGCTGGACACGACCTTCCGCGGCGGCGGCGTCATGCGTGGCAATCGCCTCATGCAGGCGATCGGCGAGCGCATCGCCGATCGCCAGATCGAAACCCTGCCGTGCGCGTTCGCCGCGGTCGCGGCCGATCTGAACAGCGGCGAGGAGATCTGGCTGCGCAGCGGTTCCATGCTGGCCGCGGTGCGTGCATCGAGCGGCATGCCCGGTCTGTTCGCGCCGTTCTGGCACCAGCAGCGCTGGATGATCGACGGCGGCGTGGTCAATCCCGTGCCGGTGTCGCTGTGCCGGGCGCTGGGTGCGGACTACGTCATTGCCGTGAATCTCAACGTTCCGGTGCAGGAGCGCTGGCAGACGCGCCGGCGCCCAGAGACCGCGGCCAACGCGCCAGCGCCGGGCGATGCGGGCAACGAGGCCAGCACCGAAGCGGGCTGGGCGCGCTTCGATCGTTTCAGCGAGTTGCTCGACGGCCTCGTCGAGAGCCTGAAGCCCGAACCGTCGCGCGAGCCCGGCCTGTTCGACGTGATGGCCGGTTCCATCCACATCATGCAGGATCACATTGCGCGTAGCCGGATGGCCGTCGATCCGCCCGACCTCGAGATCAGCCCGCCCCTGGGGCATCTGCAGCTGATGGACTTCCACCGCGCCGCGGAGACGATCGAGGTCGGCTACGAAACCGCGCGACGGGCGCTGGCCAGCCTGCCGCCGCTCGTGGCACGCACGGACCACGGCTGACGCTACACTGCGCCTCGGCTGCCGACTGTCGTTGAATCCGCTGCGGAGTGCTGACGGTGTCCCAGGTGCTGTTCGGAATCGATCGACTGATGAATGAGTCCGCGCTGCGCGCGGCGCTGCACGGGCGCCGCGTCGGCGTGCTGGCGCATCCGGCGTCGGTGACGCGGGAGCTGTCGCATACGCTCGATGCGCTCGAATCGCTGCCGGACCTGCGCATCACGAGCGCGTTCGGGCCGCAGCACGGCCTGCGCGGCGACAAGCAGGACAACATGATCGAGTCGCCGGATTTCCACGACCCGGTGCACGGCATACCGGTGTTCAGCCTGTACGGCGACGTGCGGCGGCCGACGGCGGCGATGCTCGAGACCTTCGATGTGCTGCTGGTCGACCTGCAGGACCTGGGCTGCCGCATCTACACGTTCATCACGACGCTGCGCTACGTGCTCGAGGCCGCGGCCGCGACCGGCAAATCGGTCTGGGTGCTGGAGCGGCCGAACCCGGTCGGGCGGCCGGTCGAAGGCCTGACGCTGCGCCCGGGCTGGGAGAGTTTCGTCGGGGCGGGTCCGATGCCGATGCGCCACGGCCTGACGATGGGCGAGCTCGGGCGCTGGTTCATCCGCACGCTCGGGCTCGACGTCGACTACCAGGTCGTCGCGATGCGCGGCTGGCAGCCGGATGCCGCGCCGGGCCATGGCTGGCCGCTGCTCGAGCGCAGCTGGGTCAACCCGAGCCCGAATGCGCCCAACCTGTCGATGGCGCGCTGCTATGCGGGCACCGTGATGCTGGAGGGTACGACGCTGTCCGAAGGGCGCGGCACGACGCGCCCTCTCGAACTGTTCGGCGCGCCCGACATCGACGCGCGCCGCCTGATCGCGACGATGCACCGGCTGGCACCCGGCTGGCTGCGCGGCTGCCTGCTGCGGCCGTGCTGGTTCGAGCCCACCTTCCACAAGCATGTCGGCAAGCTGTGCGAAGGCGTGCAGATCCACGTCGATGCGCCGGCCTACCACCACGAGCTGTTCCAGCCCTGGCGGCTGATGGCGCTTGCGTTCAAGGCGGTGCGCGAACAGGCGCCAGATTATCCGCTGTGGCGTGACTTTCCCTACGAGTATGAACGCGGCCGTCTCGCGATCGACCTGATCAACGGCAGTCCGCTGCTGCGCGAATGGGTCGACGATCCACAGGCGACGCCCGCGGATCTCGATGCGCTGGCGCGCGCGGATGAAGCCGCCTGGCTCGCGCAGCGGCGCGATTTCGAGTTGTACTGAGCGGTGCCGCGGCGCGCCGCGGCTACATCTGCCGGAAGCGCGGCAGGAAATTGCGGCTGACCGGCAGCACCTCGCTGCGCCGGCGCAGATGCAGCGTCGCCGTGTCATGCTCGCCGCGCACGAGGTGCGAGACCGCGGCGAGGTTCACCGCGACCGAGCGGTGCACCTGCGCGAACTGCTGCGGGTCGAGTTGCGCGAGCACGTCCTTCAGCGGCATCCGCAGCAGCGATTCGCGCGCGCTGCCCTCGGCGTCGTGCCAGGCCACCGACGTGTACTTTTCGTCGGCGCGCAGATAGTCGATGTCTTCGACCGGGATCATCTGCACCGTGTCGCCGAGCGAGGCCCGCAGCCAGCGCAGCGGCGTGCTCGCCGGTGCGGACGCCGTGCGGGTCGCAAGCTGGCTCGCCAGCTGCTGCAACATGGCCTGCAGGTCGGTGACCGGTTGCGCGGCCTGCAGACGCTGCTGCACGCGGGCGATGGTCGCGGCGAGGCGCGTGGCGTCGACGGGCTTGACGAGGTAGTCGAGGACACCCTGCGCGAAGGCCTGCACGGCGTACTGGTCGAAGGCCGTGACGAACACAATCTGGGCCCGGTCGCCGATCTGCTGCGCGGCTTCCACGCCCGACAAGCCCGGCATCTGCACGTCGAGGAAGCACACGGCCGGGCGATGCTGTTCGAACAGCTCGACGGCCTCGCGGCCGTTGCGGGCGCGCGCGACGACGCGCAGTTCGGGCCAGGCTTCGGCCAGCTGGCGCTCCAGCGCCTCGCGCAGCAGCGGTTCGTCCTCGGCGATCAGCGCCGTCGCGCGCCGGGTCGTCATGCTGCCGCGACTCGGGCGGGAAAGCTGACGTCCGCGGTCGTGCCATGCGGCGACAGCGCCGTCAGTCGCAGTTCCACGGATTCGCCGAACGTCGACTGCAGCCGCTCGCGCAGCGTCGCGAGGCCAGTGCCCAGGCTCGTCGACGCGCGGCCGGGTCCGACGCCGGTGTCGCGCACCTGCACGAGGCAACGTCCGTCGCGACAGCGCACGCTGATGTCGATGCGCCCGCCCTGTTCCGCCGGATCGATGCCATGGCGCACGGCGTTCTCCACCAGCGTCAGCACGGTCATCGGCGGGCATTGCAGCGCCAGCGCGGCGGGGTCGACGTCGATCGAGAATTGCAGCCTGTCGGGCATCCGCATGTGCATGAGCTCGAGGTAGGCGCGCACCAGGTCGAGTTCCTGGGTCAGCGTCGTCGCCGATTCGCGCAGGCGTGGCACCGCCGCGCGCAGGTAGTCGGTCAGCGCGCGCAGCACGCGCGAGGCCTGCGGCGAGCCGGTATCGACCAGCGCCTGCACGTTGGCCAGCGTGTTGAACAGGAAGTGCGGTTCGACCTGGGCGTGCATGAGCCGGTAACGGGCGTCGAGCGCCTGGCGCGCGAGCTCGCTGCGCTCGAGTTCGAAGGCCAGCGCCTGCTGCTGTGCGAACGCCTCGCGCTGGCGCACCAGAGCCGCGACGGCGATCCACGGCGCGACCAGCCATCCGGCAAAGGTCATCAGCACGTAGCCGGATGCGGCATCCCGGTCCGTCGTCAGGTTCGGTTGCCCGCCCGTCGTCAGCCAGTACGCCAGCAGGGTGGCGAACGGGATGCTCGCGATCGTGCCCAGAATCTGCAGCGCCCAGCGCGCGAGCCAGCGTGGCAGGCGT
Organism: Ottelia alismoides; assembly: GCA_037367405.1. NCBI lineage: Eukaryota > Viridiplantae > Streptophyta > Magnoliopsida > Alismatales > Hydrocharitaceae > Ottelia > Ottelia alismoides. Next base: position 83,734 of record JAZKJV010011117.1, on the reverse strand, counting down.
CGCGGCCATTGCTCCAGCGTGCTGAACGCCATCAAGGCGATGAGGCCCACGATCGCGGCGCGCAAGAGCACGATGCGCGTGGGAATCTGGTAAGCGCCGCTCAGCAGCAGGCCCAGCGACAGTGAGCTGCCGAGCGTGAACAGCACGCGCCGCCGGTCGAACAGCAGCGCGAGGCCGCGTCGTGCAGGGGCGATGAGAGGTTGCGCCATGGGCGCACTATAGTGCAGCGTCGCGACCGCCCGGCGCGCCAGAGCGGCAACCCGGGCGTGCTGCGCCGCCACTCGGCGCTGCCTGCCGCGGTCCGGTCGGCGATAGCCGCAGCCCGTCGCAACCTGCGGCACGCGCCGCCTGGCGCTGCGATAGTGCGGACCAACAGGGAGGATGTCCGGGCATGAAACGGCGCTACAAGTGGTTGGCGGGGTTCGTCGGAGCGACGGCCGTGGCCGGGGCGGCTTTCGCCATCGTGCTGGCCCGCAACGCGCCCTGCGGGAGCGCGCCCGTGGTGCCGGTCGACGCCGTGCCGATGCGCGCGGCGCTGTACCACTGCTACGGCGGGCCGGAGGTCATTCGTATCGAAGCCGCTGCGCGTCCGGCGGTCGCGCCGGACCGCGTGCTCGTGCGCGTGCAGTCGGCGGCGCTGAACCCGCTCGACAAGCACTACCTGCGCGGCACGCCGTATCTGCTGCGGCTGTCAGCGGGTGTCGGCCGGCCGAAGGATGCCCGGATGGGCGTCGACTTCGCGGGCACCGTGGAGTCGGTCGGCAGCGCGGTCACGCGCTTCAAGCCGGGCGACGTGGTGTTCGGTGGCGCCGATGGGGCTTTCGGCGAGTACGTCAGCGTCCGCGAGGGCGGCTCGATTGCGCGCGTGCCGGCAGGCGTCGCGCCGGAACAGGCGGCGGCGCTGCCGATCGCCGCCGTGACCGCGCTGCAGGCGCTGCGCGACCACGGTCGTCTCGCCCCCGGGCAGCGCGTGCTGATCAACGGTGCATCGGGCGGTGTCGGTCACTTTGCCGTGCAGCTCGCCAAGGCCATGGGTGCGCACGTGACCGCCGTCTGCAGCACGCGCAACATCGGGATGGTGCGCGCGCTTGGCGCCGACGCCGTCATCGACTACACGCGCGAGGATTTCACGGCCGGCGCGCAGCGCTACGACCTGATCATCGATTCGATCGGCAACCACTCCCGTGGCGCCCTGCGCCGCGTCCTGACGGAAGAGGGCACGCACGTGCAGGTGGGCCGCGCCGGCATGGGTCACTGGGTGGGTCCGCTGGTCAGCCCGCTCGGTGCGTTGCTGTGGTCGCAGTTCACGTCGCAGCGCTGGGAGTCCATGCTCGCCAGCATCGAAGCCGGGGATCTGGACTATCTTGCGAAGCAGATGGCCGACGGCAGGCTGCGCGCAGTCATCGACCAGCGCTATGCGCTGGAGCAATTGCCGGAGGCGATCCGCTACCTCGAGACCGGGCGCGTGCGCGGCAAGCTGCTGCTGGATCTCGGCGCGCGCTAGACCAGCACGCGCTCGATGCCGCCGTCGTTGGCCGCCGCGACGTACTCGCGCAGCCACTGCTCGCCGAGCACGTGCTTGGCGATCTCGACGACGATGTAGTCGGCATCGAGCTCGGTCTCGTCCTCGTAGCGCTTCAGGCCCTGCAGGCACGACGGGCACGACGTCAGCACCTTGACGTCGCCACCGAAGCCCTCGGCGCGCACCTTCTGCATGCCCTTCTGCATCTCTTCGGCCTTGCGGAAGCGCACCTGGGTCGAGATGTCCGGTCGCGTGATCGCGAACGTGCCGGACTCGCCGCAGCAGCGGTCGTTCTTCGCGACCTTGCCGTTGACGTCCGAATTCATCAGCGTGTTGACGACCTTGAGCGGCTCGTAGGCCTTCATCGGCGTGTGGCAGGGATCGTGATACAGGTAGCGCACGCCGGTGACGTTCTCGAGCTTCACGCCCTTTTCCATCAGGTACTCGTGGATGTCGATGATGCGGCAGCCGGGGAAGATCTTGTCGAACTCGTATCCCTGCAGCTGGTCGTAGCAGGTGCCGCAGCTGACGACCACCGTCTTGATGTCGAGGTAGTTCAGCGTGTTGGCGACGCGGTGGAACAGCACACGGTTGTCCGTGATCATCTTGTTCGCCTTGTCGAAGTCGCCCGAGCCGCGCTGCGGGTAGCCGCAGCACAGATAGCCGGGCGGCAGCACCGTCTGCACGCCGACGTGCCAGAGCATCGCCTGCGTCGCGAGCCCGACCTGCGAGAACAGCCGCTCCGAGCCGCAGCCCGGGAAATAGAACACGGCCTCCGCCTCGCTCGACGTCGCCTTCGGATTGCGGATCACGGGGACGTAGTTGCGGTCCTCGATGTCGAGCAGCGCGCGCGCGGTCTTCTTCGGCACGCCTGCCGGCATGCGCCGGTTGACGAAGTGCACGACCTGCTCGCGGACCGGTGCCTTGCCGGTCGTCGCCGGCGGCGCCGCGACCTGCGGCTTCGCGAGACCCTTGAACAGCTGGTGACCGAGCCGCTGCGCCTTGTAGCCCCAGTCGATCATGACCTTGCGGGCGAGCTTGATGGTCTCGGGTCGGGTCGCATTCAGGAACAGCATCGACGCGGCCGTGCCCGGGTTGAAGCGCTTCTTGCCCATCCGGCGCAGCAGGTCGCGCATCGCCATCGACACGTCGCCGAAATCGATGTCTACGGGGCAGGGCGACTCGCACTTGTGGCAGACGGTGCAGTGGTCGGCGACGTCGGCGAACTCGTCCCAGTGCCGGATCGACACGCCGCGGCGCGTCTGCTCCTCGTACAGGAAAGCCTCGATCAGCAGCGAGGTCGCGAGGATCTTGTTGCGCGGCGAGTACAGCAGGTTGGCGCGCGGCACGTGCGTCGCGCAGACCGGCTTGCACTTGCCGCAGCGCAGGCAGTCCTTGATCGAGTCGGAGATCGTGCTGATGTCCGACTGCTGCATGATCAGGGATTCATGGCCGAGCAGGTTGAAGCTCGGCGTGTAGGCGTTGCGCAGGTCGCCGCCGGGCAGCAGCTTGCCGGCGTTGAAGCGGCCGTCGGGGTCGATGCGCGCCTTGTAGGCGCGCAGGTCGCGCGTTTCGGCTTCGGTCAGGAACTCGAGCTTGGTGATGCCGATGCCGTGCTCGCCAGAGATCACGCCATCGAGGTCGCGCGCGATCTGCATGATGCGGGCGACCGCCTCGTTGGCGTCGCGCAGCATCTCGTAATCGTCGGAGTTGACCGGGATGTTGGTGTGGATGTTGCCGTCGCCGGCGTGCATGTGCAGCGCGACGAACACGCGGCCGCGCAGCACGCGCTTGTGGATGGCGCGCGCCTCGGCCAGGATCGGCGCGAACTGGTCGCCCGCGAACAGCCGGTCGAGCGGCGCGCGCAGCTCCTGCTTCCACGACACCCGCACCGCGCGCGACTGCAGCTGCTCGAAGTGCGCATCGAGCCCCGCAAGGTAGCCGGCCCAGCGCGCGCGCACCTCGGCGAGCAGCGCCAGTGCCTGCTGCGGCCGGTCGCCGAGCTTTTCGGCGTTGCTGAGCTTGTCGAGGTCGGCATCGCCGGTCTTGCCGCAGCGCAGGTCGCCGCGGAAGTACTCTTCCAGCGCGTCGACGATCTTCAGCTTGTTGCGGATCGACAGTTCGATGTTGATGCGCTCGATCGCGTCGGTGTACTCGCCGAGGCGCGCGATCGGGATCACGACGTCTTCGTTGATCTTGAACGCGTTGGTGTGCTTCGCGATCGCGGCCGTGCGCGCGCGGTCGAGCCAGAACTTCTTGCGCGCGTCCCGGGTTCACGGCGATGAAGCCCTCGCCGGCGCGCGCGTTCGCGATGCGCACGACGTCGCTGGTCAGTCGCGCGACGGCGTCGGCATCGTCGCCGACCAGATCGCCGATCAGCACCATCTTCGGCAGCGCGCCGCGCTTCGACTTCGTGACGTACCCGACGGCCTTCAGGTAACGCTCATCGAGATGCTCGAGGCCGCCTAGTAGCACTCCCGCCGCGCGGCCGGGGCCGTTCAGCAGTTCGGTGATCTCGACGATGGACGGGGATGGCATCGCGCGGCTGGCCGAAGAACTCGAGGCAGACCGTGCGGATGTGCTTCGGCATCCGGTGCACGACCCAGCGCGAGCTCGTGATCAGGCCGTCGACGCCCTCCTTCTGCACGCCGGGCACGCCCGCCGAGGAACTTGTCGGTGACGTCCTTGCCGAGGCCGGCCTTGCGGAACGCGGCGCCGGGCATGCGGATTTCTTCGGTGCGCAGCAGCCGCGCGCGCGTCGCGGGTTCGCGGCCGTCCTTCCAGGTGAGCCGGAACACGACCTCCGGCGCCTCGTGGATCTTGCCGAGGTTGTGGTTCAGGCGTTCGACCTCGAGCCAGTTGCCTTCCGGGTCGACCATGCGCCACCAGGCGAGGTTGTCGACGGCGGTGCCCCACAGCACGGCCTTCTTGCCGCCGGCGTTCATCGCGATGTTGCCGCCGATGCACGAGGCATCGATCGAGGTCGGATCGACCGCGAACACGAAGCCGGCGCGCTCGGCGGCATCGGCGACGCGCTTGGTGACGACGCCGGCCTCGCTGAACACGGTCGGCACGTCGTGCTCGACGCCGATCAGGCGCACCGTCTCGACCTCGGAGACGGTCTCGAGCTTCTCGGTATTGATGACCGCCGAGCGCGGCGTCAGCGGCACGGCGCCGCCGGTGTAGCCGGTGCCGCCGCCGCGCGGGATGATCGTCAGCCCGAGCTCGATGCAGGCGCGGACCAGCCCGGGGATCTCGTCCTCCGCATCCGGCGCGATCACGACGAACGGGAACTCGACGCGCCAGTCGGTCGCATCGGTGACGTGCGAGACGCGCGCGAACGCATCGAAGCGCACGGCGTCGGCGCGCACGTGCTTGGTCAGCAGCCGGCGGGCGCGCTCGCGCAGCTTCTCGGTATCGGCAAAGTGGGCGGCGAAGCGCTGCACGGCCTGCCGCGCGGCGACCAGCAGCTGGCCGACCTTGGCGTCGCGGCCGGCATCGTCGCCGCCGCGGCGCCGGTCGACTTCGCGCAGCCGATGGTTCAGCGCGTCGATCAGCAGCTGGCGGCGCTTCGGGTTCTCGAGCAGGTCGTCTTCGAGATACGGGTTGCGCTGCACGACCCAGATGTCGCCCAGCACTTCATAGAGCATGCGCGCCGACCGACCCGTGCGGCGCTCGCCACGCAGTTCGTCGAGCAGGCGCCAGGCTTCGTTGCCCAGCAAGCGGATCACGATCTCGCGATCCGAGAACGACGTGTAGTTGTAGGGGATCTCGCGCAGGCGGGCCGCTGTGGCCGGTTCGGCCGGAGCGGGGCTGGGCGCGTGCGCAACGAGGTTTTTCAGGGCAAGCATGTCTCGACCAATCCGCTTCCGTGCGGATGTATTCGGGGATTCCGGCGCTAGCTTGCGGTACATCCCGAGTGACGGCAACCGCCATGGTGGCTAGGATGCAGGTAACGGTCATTTGTCCAGCGAATGAGGAGGTTGCATGTCATCTGCCACACCTGCTGATCGTCTGCTGGACGACCTGCGTCAGGTCGTCGAAGACACGGAAGCCCTGCTGCGGGCCACCGCCGGGCAGGCCGGGGAGCGCGCCCAGGAGGCGCGCAGCCGCGCCGAGGACTCGTTGCGCCAGGCCCGCGCCCGTCTCGACGGGCTGGAACAGGAGGTCGTCACGCGCGCCCGTGACGCCGCCCACGAGGCAGATCGCTACGTCCGCGACAATCCCTGGCAGTCGATCGGCATCGCCGCCGGCGTCGCGTTCGTGCTCGGCCTGCTGGTGAGCCGTCGTTGAGTCCGCTCGCCGGGCCGGCCGCGGCACCGCCCGGCGGTGAGCGGGCCGGCCTGTTCGATTCGTTGCGCCGGCTGCTCGCGCGGCTGCTGGCGCTGGCGCAGACGCGCCTCGAACTGCTGACCACCGAGCTGTCGCTGGAAGTGCAGCGAGCGGTGTCGCTGCTGCTGTGGGCCTTCGTGGCGCTGTTCTTCGGCGGTCTCGCCGTGCTGATGCTGACGCTGACGCTGGTCATTGCATTCTGGGAACAGCATCGGCTGCTCGCGGCCGGGCTCGCCACGCTGCTGTTCGTCGGCGTCACGGCGACCGCGCTCGGCGTGCTGCGCCACAAGCTGCGCACGCGTGGGCGCCTGCTCGGCGCGAGCCTCGATGAGTTGCGGCGCGACGTCGCGGCGCTCGACCCGGACGCGCGCGCCGGCGCGACGGGCGATACGGAGCCGCGATCTTGAACGCCCGGCTGCGCGAGCTCGAACTGCGGCGCGATCTGCTGGTGCTGCGCAGCCGGCTGCTGCGCGCGCAGGCAGGGCTCGAAGGGGCCGCGATCGGGGCGCGCGTCGCCCAGGTCGACCGCGGGGTCACGGCTGTCCGCAGTCTCGCAAGTTCGCCGCTGGTGCTCGGAGTCGCTGCGCTCGTCGCGCTCGCCGTTGGCCCGGTGCGCGCCGTGCGCTGGGCGGGACGCGGGCTCGTCGCGCTGTCGCTCGCACGTCGTGTCGCACGCCTGCTCGGCAGCGCGCGGTGACGCGGCGGCGCGCCCCGGGCAGTGCGTTCGCGCAGCTGTGCCTGACGCTCGTGCTGCTGTCGGTCCCCGGCGTCATGGCAGCCGAGCTGGCCGCGCCCTGGTCCGCCCGCACGCTCGGCATCGATGGCACGACGCGCGAGTACTTCGTGCGCGAACCGACGCAGCGGCCGCAGGCGATCGTGCTCCTGTTGCATGGCAACGGTGGCAGTGCGCGGGCCCTCGTGTCCACCGAACGTCCGCATGCGTTGCATGCCTGGCATGCGCTCGCCGAGCGTGAAGCGCTGCGGCTCGTGATCCCGGAGGGTGCGCCCGGCCCGGACGGGCGGCAGGGCTGGAACGATTGCCGGGCTGATGCCGATGCCAACCCGACGACGGACGATGTGCGCTTCCTGACGCGCCTCGCCGCCGCGGAGCAGCCGCGGGGGCGTCGCCTGCCCGTGTTCGTCGCGGGCATGTCGAACGGTGGGCAGATGGCGCTGCGGCTCGCGATCGAGCAACCGCGACTCGTGCGCGGCGCGGCCGCGGTCGTTGCGGCCATGGCGGCGGCCAGCGAGTGTCGCGCGCCGCGTCGTGCCGTCAACGTGCTGTTCGTGACGGGCACGGTCGATCCGGTCGTGCCGTATGGCGGCGGCGCGGTGCGGCTCGGGAACGTCCCGCGGGGTTCCGTGCTGTCGGCCGAACGTTCGGTCGCGATCTGGGTCGAGCTCGCGCGCGCGCCGACCGCAGGTGTGGAAGTGCCACTGCCCGATGTCGACGCGGGCGACGGCAGCCGGGTGACCCGCGTCACCCATGCGGGCACGCGCGTACGCGTCGAAATGTTGCGCGTGGAAGGCGGCGGTCACACTGAACCGACGCTCAGCGGTCCGCGCGTGCGCTGGCCCGGACAGAACCGCGACATCGAAACCGCCGACGAGACGTGGCGGTTCTTTGCGGCAACGCTCGAACCGCCGCGAGCCGGTAGCGGCGGCCGACCCTAGCCGGGATGCCTTAGCCGGCCGGCGGTGCCGGGAAGCCGCGCTTGCGCATCAGCGCTCCGATGCCTGCATCGCGACCGCGGAACGCGCGGTATGCATCGGCGGGTTCCAGCGTGTTGCCGCGCCGGAACACGTTGTCCATCAGCCGCCGCGCGACTTCGCGATCCCACGGGCCACCGGCGCCGGTGAAGGCCTCCCACGCGTCGGCGGTCAGCGTGTCGGCCCACAGGTAGCTGTAATAGCCGGCTGAGTAGCCATCGCTGGCAAACACGTGCTGGAACTGCGGCGTGCGGTGCCGCATCACGATCTCGCGCGGCATGCCGAGCGCCGCGAGCGTGTCGCGCTCGAACGCGTCGGGGTCGATCTTGGCATCGCCGGCCAGGTGCAGCTTCATGTCGATCAGCGCGCTCGCCAGGTACTCGACCGTCGCGAAGCCCTGGTTGAACTGCTCGGCGCGGCGGATCTTGTCGACCAGCGCGGCCGGCATCGGCGCGCCGGTCTGGTAGTGAGTGGCGTAGCGGTTCAGCACTTCCGGCACGGCCAGCCAGTGCTCGAGCAGCTGCGACGGGAACTCAACGTAGTCGCGCGCGACGTTGGTGCCGGACACGCTCGGGTAGGTCACGTCGGAGGCGAGCCCGTGCAGCGCGTGGCCGAATTCGTGGAATAGCGTCACCGCGTCGTCCCAGCTGATCAGCACCGGTTCGCCCGGCTTGCCGCGCAGGAAGTTCGAGTTGTTCGACACGATGGTCGTGACTTCGCCGCGGAAGCGCTCCTGGTTGCGGTACGCGTTCATCCACGCGCCGCTCTGCTTGCCGGCGCGCGCATACGGATCGAAGTACCACAGCCCGATGTGGCGACCGTCGCGGCCGCGCACTTCCCAGACGCTGACGTCGGGGTGGTAGACCGGCACGCCAGCGCTGGCCGGCACCGGCACGAACTCCATCCCGAACAGTTCGCCGGCCACGTAGAACATGCCTTCGCGCAGCCGATCGAGCTGCAGGTATGGCGTGATCTCGTTCTCGTCGAGGTCGTACTTCGCCTTGCGGACCTTCTCGGCGTAGTAGCGGTAATCCCACGGTTCGATCTGGATGCGGGCACCACCGCGCGCCGCTTCGGCGTCGGCAATAGCCTGCATGTCGGCGACTTCCTCGCGTACGCGCGCGACCGCCGGCTTCCAGACCGCCTCGAGCAATTGCATCGCGCGTTCAGGCGTGCGCGCCATGGCGTCCTCGAGGCGCCAGTGGGCGTGCGTCGCGTAGCCGAGCAGCTTCGCGCGTTCGGCGCGCAGCTGCAGGATCTCGGCGATGATCGCGTTGTTGTCCTGTGCGCCGCCGTTGTCGCCGCGGTTCACGAAGGTGCGCCAGACCCGCTCGCGCAGGTCGCGCCGCGTCGAGTAGGTCAGGAATGGTTCGACGCTGGAACGGGTGTTCAGCACGGCCCACTGACCCTGGCGCCCCGCGGCCGCCGCCGCGGCCGCAGCAGCCTCGACCAGCGAGTCGGGCAGCCCGGCGACATCGGCGCGATCCTTCAGGAACAGCGTCTGGCCTTCTTCCTCGGCGAGGATGTTCTGGCTGAACTGCGTGAACAGCCCGGCCAGCCGCTGGTTGATCGCCGACAGGCGCTGCTTCGCGGCCGCATCGAGGCGCGCGCCAGCGCGCACGAAGTTCTTGTGGTGCAGCCAGACCAGGCGCTGCTGCTCGGCGCTGAGGCCGGAGCGCTCGCGCGACTCGTAGACCGCCGCGACGCGCGCGAACAGCGCCGAGTTCTGCGTAATCTGGTCGGAGAACGCTGCCAGCTTCGGCGCCACCTCGCGCTCGACGGCCTGCACCGCCGCATCGTTCATGGTCGAGGTGTAGACGCCGAACAGCGTCATGACGCGATCGAGCTCGCGGCCCGACTCCTCGAGCGCGGCGATCGTGTTCTCGAAGTCGGCAGGACGCGGGTCCTTCGCGATGCGGTCGATCGCGGCGAGCTGCAGCGCCATCGCCCGCTCGATCGCCGGCTGCAGCCGGTCGGGGCTGACCGCGTTCCATGGCGGCACGCCGCCATACGGGCCGCGCCATGGTGCGAGCAGGGCGTCGACGCCGGCCGACGCCGGGTTTGCGGCTGTCGTGGCGGTCGGGGTGGTTGCCTGGGGGGCAGTCGCGCAGGCGGTCAGGGTCGCGGACATCACGAGGCCAACGCAACGGAGCAGGGCCGTGCGTGCAGGGGTTGCAAGGGGTGACATGGGTCCAAGCCGTCGTTCCCGAAGTTGTGGAGGGCGCGAGATTAACCCGGTTTGTGCCGGGCTTCACATTCGTGGCGCTCAAGCAACGCGCGGCGGGGGTCGTTACTTATGTCATCGAACTCGCGCTCCCGGTTGAGCGCCGGGAGTGCCCATGCAGATCCAGGACAATGCACGCAGCGATCTGATGCAGGTCGCGCAGGCTTCGACCAAGGCCATGCTCGAAGCGAAGCGCAGCGACTGCCCGCCGAAAGCTGGAGATGACTGCTCCGGCACCCTGCGCCGCAAGGCTTTCGGCGAGATGGGCCGCGCGCTCGGGCTCGAGTTCGCCGATGTCGGCAGCGCGCTGCGTTCGATGGTGGCGCGTGCCAGCGGGCGCGAGCGCGATGCCGCGGGCAGCGTCCTGTCGGCCCTCGATGCCGCGCTGAACCAGGCTGGCAAGGCGTTGCGCAAGGCTGGCTTCAGCGATGCGCAGGTCGACAAGGCGCTCGCGGGTGTCCGCGAGGAGCTCGGCGCCGCGGCGGCCGCGAGCGCCGAGCTGACGGCGGTGCAGTCGACCAGCTACGTGCGCAAGGACAAAGCCAGCCTCGCGATCACCACGCAGGAAGGCGACCAGGTGCAGATCCGCTTCCGCAACAGGGAAGGCGTGGTATCGCAGACCGCGACCAGCGCGAGCGGCGAAGAGCGCCGCGTCTACGCGTTCTCGGCTGGCCGCATCGAGATCGCGGTGAAGGGCGACCTGAACGACGAGGAGCTCGCCGCCATCAGCGAGCTGGTCGGCAAAGTCGAATCACTTGCGGCGGACTTCTTCGCAGGCGACGTGCAGAAGGCGTTCGGTGCGGCCAGCGTGCTCGGCTTCGATGCGGAGCAGATTGCCGGCTTCGCGCTGAAGCTGTCGACGCGCGAGTCGCTGCGCCAGCAGTCGATCGGCAAGCCCGTCGATGCGCTGCCGGCGAGGCCCGCCGCGCTGCCGACGGCGCCCGCCGCCGCGCCCGCCGCCGCGCCCGCCGTCGCGCCGGCCGGGAACGTTCCCGTCGCGACTGTCCCGGTCGCCGCGACACCGGCCCCGGTCGCTGCGCCAGTCGCCGACGCGTCGACCGCCGCAGACGCGGCTGCCCCGGTCGCCGCCGCAACGACGGCCGATGCGGATCGCGTCCGCAATACGCTCGGCAGTTACCTGCGCGACCTGCTCGGTTCGCTGCAGCAGCCCGCTGCCGCGGGTCGCCTCGAGTTCTCGATGAAGTGGAAGCTCGAAGTGGTCGTTGCCGCGGTCGAGTCCAGGGTGCCGGCCGACAAGCCTGCGCCCGCGGCGAAGCTGCTGGCGGGTTCGCTGCAGGAACTGGCCAAGGGTGTCGCCGCCGAGCCGACGACTGCGCCAGCGCTCAAGGCGGCGGCGGAGCAGAAGGTGCCGGTGGCGGCAGCCTGATCGGCTCCGAATCGCTGAAGCCCGTTTCGCGATCGAGCGCGACGTGCATCTCGTAGAGCGTCTGCTCGAGACGCTGGCGCAGCGCTTCCATCGCCTGCTCGGAGATCCGCGGCGGCACGATGATCGGCGCGCCGATGCTGACGCGGATCCGCGCGCCCCATTTCGGGATCACCGCTCGGTCCCAGCTCTTCGGCCAGACCCAGCAGTCGGCGGTCGAGGCCGCTACCGGCACGACGCGGCTGTCCGCCTTCTGCGCCAGCGTCAGCGCACCGAGCTGCGCGATGCCACGCGGTCCGCGCGAACCGTCGATCGCGAGCCCGGCGTTCAGGCCGCGGTCCTCGCGTTGCCACTTGATCATCTCGAGCAGCGCGAGCAGGCCACCGTGTCCGGATGAGCCGCGCGCGACCCGGAAGCCCAGGCCTTCCTGGATCCGCGCCGTGAACTCGCCATCGCGGCTCTGCGAGCACATCAGCATCCACCGGCCGAGCTCCGGCTGCGAGAACCAACGCATGATCTGGGTGCTGCGCTGGTGCAGCAGCGCGCAGACGGCCGGACGCCCTTCGGCGGCGAGTGCCGCCAGGTGCTCCGTGCCTGCGACCTCGTAACGCCAGGATCGGCTGTACCAGCGATACAGCCGCGCCGCGATCGGCGGCACGACTCTGGTCAGCAGGAAGCGGCGTATCGGCTTGCGCGGGCTCGGACTCACGCGCGCATTGTAGCGCGTGGCGTGTCGCGATCCGGCGCGGCGTGTCAGCGCGCGGTCAGCGTGACGTCGACGTCGAACTCGCGCTCGCCGCGGCGTACCCGCGCCTTGATCACTTGCCCGGGTCGCAGTGCCTTGAGGGCTTCGGAGAACGCACCCAGCGTCGCGACCGACTTGCCGTCGAGCTGCGTGATGAGATCACCGCCCACGATGCCGGCGCGCGCGGCGGGTGAATCCGGCACGACCGACTCGGCGCGCACGCCGCCCAGGCCTTCGGCGTAATCCGGCACGAGTCCGAACGACACGCGCCGCGTGCCATCGCCGGGTCGCGGGCCGCTGGCCGCGGTCGCCGCGCCGCTGCCGGCCGCGATCGTGATCGTCAGCGGCGCCGGCCGTTGGGTCAGATAGCCCAGCGTTTCCTGGCTGACCAGCGCGACCTTCACGAGGCCATCGACGTCGATGCGGTCGGCCGTGTCAGTCGGGCGGTGGTAGTCGAGATGCGCCTGCGTGAACAGCTGCACGCCGGGCACGCCGCGTTCGATGAAGCTGAACTGGTCCGAGCTTTCGGCCGCGCCCGCGATGCTGCGGATCGGCACGCCGGTCGTGAAGCCGACGCCGCGGAACACGTGCACCCACTCACTCGCCGTGCCGGTGGCGAGCGCGCTGAGTTCGTTGCTGCCGAGTCGCCCCACGGTGTCGAGGTTCAGCACCGCGCGCATCCCGGAGAGGGGCAGCGTCGCGGGCGGATTCGCCACGAAGTGCCGCGAACCCTGCAGGCCTTCCTCTTCGCCGGCGAACGCCGCGAAGACCAGCGTGCGCGGCGGACGGCCCTGTGCCGCGATCGCCCGGGCGAGCTCGAGCAGCACCGCGACACCGCTGGCGTTGTCGTCGGCGCCCGGATGCACCTGGCCGAGTTCCGCGACGCGCACGCCGCGACCGTCGCGACCGAGGTGGTCGTAGTGGGCCGCGACGATCACGCTCTGGCCGGCGAAGTCGGGGTTGCTGCCCGGCAGCACGCCGACTACGTTTCGCGCGCGCCGCGGCTGGCCGCGGCTGCCGACGTCGACGTCGAACTCCTGGAACCAGCTCGGCCCGAAGGCCGGCGTGAGGCCCGCTTTCTGGAAGTGCTGCGCAACGTAGTCACCGGCCGCCTCGAGGCCCTTGCTGCCGGTGCCGCGTCCCTCGCGTTCCGGCGCGGCGAGCCACTGCACGTGCTCGCGCAGCGCCGTCGGGTTGAACACCGCGGGCAGTTCGGCCAGCGCCTTGCGGGCGGCACGCTTGCCGGCGGCTGGCTGCGCACCCGCGGTAGCGCCCTGGCGCAGATCGGCCCGCAGCGGCGAGTCACTCGCCGGCCACTCACCCTTGACGTTGTTGGCCGGTTCGGTGCCCGTGAAGCCGAGGTAGGAATACTTGCCGTAGTGCGGCAGCTTGCGCGCCAGACCCGGCGCTGCGTCGAGCGGATCGACGCTGATCCAGCCGATCGCCTTGTTCGGGTTCGCGGGATGCCGCTTGACGATGACCGCCGACGCACCTGCGAACGCGATGGTGCCCGCTCCGGTCTGAATCGCATCGCTGCCGACGCGATAGCCGATCGCGGCATTGTCGGCGAAGGCGCTGCGCGCGAGCGCATTGTCGCGACCGAAGATCCAGACGGCGCGGTCAGCCGGCAGCTGGCGGACCTCCGCATCGGTGCGGAACTCGAACTGCTGCGTGCCGCCGCTCCAGAACCCGACCATGCCGCGATACGCGGCGAGCTGCGCTGGCGTCGCGTTCGCGGGCATCACCACCAGCACTTCCGGCTCGCCGAAGATCTGCCCCAGCGACGGCGCCGTCTCGCGCGCATCGAGCAGCCGGAACAGGTCGAACTCCGGATCGAGTTCCAGCAGCTGCGGTGCGGCAGCACTGACCAGGCTGAACGGCGTGCTGCGCGCGGCGATGCGCACGGTGTGGGTCGTCGCGACACCCGCGGCATGCACGGCGACCGGCACGTCGAGCGCGTAAGGTGCGCCACGCTGGCGTTGCACGATGCGACCGCTGACGACGTAGCCCTCGCCGCGACGCGCGCTGCGCACGCCTTCGAGGCGCAGGTCGGGCGCGCCGGCGCGATCGACGAAGGCGCGGAACAGCGGGTTCAGATCCTGCTTCGCGGCGGCTTCGACCGAACGACGGAAGTCGTCGAAGGTCGCGCGCTTGCCCTTGAACTCGCGATAGAAGCGCTGCAGCCCGGCGCGGAACGCCTCGTCGCCGACCTGGCGCCGCGTCATGTGGAACAGCATCAGCGCCTTGCCATAGCCGACCGCCTCGGTCGCCGGGCTGTGCCGCGAGCGGAACTGCGTCAGCGCGAAGTCCTGGCCGTCGCGGACGAAGTCGCGGTACTTCTTGAGCGTGTCGCGCCGGTACTCGGCCCCCTGGCCCTGCTGCTCCTTGAACAGGTGATCCGCCAGGTAGGCCGTGAGTCCCTCGCACCAGTTGCCGGTGGCGTAATCGACGTAGACCGAGTTGCCCCACCAGTTGTGCAGGATCTCGTGCGGATACGACGACGTCAGGATGAACGGGAAGCGGATGATCTGCGGACCGAGCAGCGTGAACGACGGCATGCCGTAGCCGGTCTCCCAGAAGTTCTCGACCAGCGCGAATTTCCCGTACGGATACGGCCCGATCAGCCGGCGGTACATCTCCGTGTAGCGCGCGGTGGCATCGAGGTAGCGCGCGGCGAGCGCGTCGTCCGGCTTGCGCAGGTAAACCTCGGCCTGGCTGGAGCCGGTGCTGCGCGCGTACTTCACGAGCGGGCCGCCGACCAGGTGCAGTTCGTCGATCGGCAGCTCCGACTTCCAGCGCGCGATGCCGTCATCGCCGCGCGCCGTGCCGCGTCCCGGGCCGATCAGTTGCCAGCCGTCAGGCGCGCGCGCGGTCACGTCGAACTCGAACAGCGTGTCGCCGAAATAGGGGTACCAGAGCGTGCTGCCGGCGAGGTACACCCCATCGGGCTGGATCGTGCCCGCGGTCTCGTTGAAGCCGCGCGCATACTCCTGTTGCGGCGTGTCGAAGCCGAACGCGACGGGGCCGCGGTAGCGCAGCTCGAGCTTGCTGATGCCCGGCGGCAGCGTCACGCGCCAGCGGGCTGCGCGACCGCTGCGGCCGAGCGATGCCGACGAGCCGTTGATGCCCATGAAGCCCGGGCCATCATCGGTGGCGACGCGCTCGGCCGTGGGCGTCGATGCGACGATCTGCAGCGGCGCCGCGAGCAGGAACTCGATGGTCCGGCCGGCGACCGCATCGGGCAGTGTGATCGTGCCGTCGACGTCGAGCGTGCGCTGCTGCGGATCGAGCGTCGCGCCGAGCCGGTAGCTCGGCAGGTCCGCGGCAGGCAGCGCGACACTGAACGTCAACGCGAGCAGCGTCACGGCGACTCGCGCCGGGCCTGGGAAGGCGGGCTTCATGTGGGCAGTCCTGTGATGTTCACTCGCACTGGGACAGCGCGCGATCCGTGTCAGGACCCCGCGCGACGGAACGGAACCCGTAGCTCGAGATCGGCATCGCCGCGGCGCACGCGCAGCCGCGCCTCATCGCCCCAGCGATAGGTTGCGGTGTGGCGTTGCAGCGCGGCCATCGAGTCGATGGTCCGGCCATCGATGGCGAGCAGCACGTCGCCGACCTGCACGCCGGCCGCGGCGGCGGGCGACGACGCGTCGACGGCGATGACCCGGGTTGGAGTCGGGCCGATGCGCCCGGACAGCGACACGCCGAGCACCGGCAGGCCGGGGCCGTCGGCACGCGGCACGCCCCAGATGAAGTTGGCGTAGGACGCCCGCACCGTTTCGATCGGCGCACGGTCGGCTCCCTGCACCGCGACCGGCACGAGCGACGTGATGCGCTCGCGGAAGAACGGCCGGATCTGCCGTTCTGAACCGAGTCCGTAGGTGACATGGCCGGCGCCGATCAGCACGACCATGATGGCCTTCGGGCCGCCATGCTGCTGCAGCGCGCGCATCGCGTTCCAGCCCATCGCGCCATCCCAGGTCACCTGGGCGCGATACATGCCCTCGCGCTGCTCGGCGTTCAGCGAGGTCAGGTGCAGCGCGTCGTCGGCGGAGAACGACGCCGTGAACATGCGGCGGTGCTCGTCGCTCGAGAGGTCGAGCGACGGCGGCATGCGCTCGCGGGCGGCCGCGTCGAGCGCATCGAAGCCCTTGGCGCGCACGGTGCGCACGACCTCGCGCGGCGCGTTGATGCCATACATGCGCAGCCGCTGCCGCTGCGCGTACAGGAAGATGTCCCGGTAATGACCCCAGTGGTGCGACCAGGTCTCGTACCACTGCGAACGGTCGACGAAGGTCGGCTCATCCAGACGGCCGGCGATCCAGTCGTCGAGCACGGCCTGCTGCGTCCACGGGAACATCTCGAGGCCGATCAGCACTTCGCGCCCCGAGCCGACCAGCGCTTCGAGCACGCGCAGCTGCACGCGGTGGAACTCGTCGTTGGTGTGCTCTTCGCCGATGAACAGGATGCGCGTGTCGGCGAGGCGGCGCGCGAGCTCGCCGGGGCCGATCAGCTCGCCGGTCGCGGTGTCGGTGATCGCGTCGAGGGCGAGCGGCGCCTGCCGCTGCGCGCGCGCCGGATCACCGATCGGCAGGTCGAGCGTCCCCTCGGCCCGTGCGCCGGCACAAAGCAAAAGGGCGGCGGCAAACGCCGCCGCCCTCCGCGTGAAGCCCGAGCGATCGCCCGTCGGCCGATGCATCAGAAGTTCATCTTCCAGGTCAGCCCGTAGGTCATCAGGCGCGGGTGCGACACCGTGTAGCGGAACGGGAAGAAGGTGCCGCCCGTGTTCGTGCCGTCGGGCAGGGTGTTGCTGAAGTACACGTCGCCGGAACGCGCCGGTCGGCGCGTCCTCGTCGGTCAGGTTTGCGGCCCCACAGCTCCAGCGACCACCGTTCCGTTCGTGACGCCGATCGACGCGTTCAGGTTGGTCGAGTCCGGCACGATCGTCTGGTTCGATGCGTCGGCGAACTGTTTGTCGCGGTAGGAGACGTCGCCGCGGATGAACCAGTCGGTGTCGCCGCGCAGCGGCTGCGACCAACGCGCGCCGGCCGTCGCCTGGAACTTCGAGGTGCGCAGGATCTGGTTGCCCGACACGTCGCCGGTTGGCGAGTAGGTCGGGAACTCGATGAAGCTCTGCACGCGGGCAGTCTTGTACTTGGGGTCAGACCACGACATCGCGAGGTTCAGGTCGAGGCCGCGGATCGGACGGGCGCTGACCGAGAATTCAGCGCCCTTGATGGTCGCGTCGCCGCCGTTCACGTTGACTGCCGGTCGGCGTCACGATGGCCTGGCCGTTGATCTCCGACACGACCTGCGGGATCACGATCTCTTCCCAGTCCAGATAGTAGACGTCAGACTCGATCGCGACACGGCGGTCGAACAGCTCGGCCTTGACGCCCAGTTCGTACTCATCAGTTCTTCGGAGTCGAACTCGCCGGGCAAGGTCACGTCGACAGTCGGGTTCGACACCAGCCGGACGGTCGTCGGGTCGAAGTCGCCGGCCTTCTCCGAATGGGCGATGCCGCCGAAGAACGAGACGTTGTCCTGCGGCTTGAAGCGCAGCGACGTGCGCCAGCTCGTCAGGCCCCACTTGTTGATGCCGCTCACCCGGTCTGCGTGTTGCGGAACGACCGCTCCTCGTCCGTGTAACGGGCTTCGACCGAACCGGTCAGGCGTTCCGTGAGGTCGTATTCGAGCTGACCGAAGGCGGACGGCGCTTCGGCCTTGTTGATGAACACGGAGCCGAAGGTCGCGCCGCCGGCGGGATCGGTGAACCATTCGAGGAAGGCGGCGTTGCCGGCGCCCGGCGCGAAAATCGACGACCGTCGTCGGACCCAGTGGCGTGCAAGGCGAGGCAGAACGAGCCGAAATTCGCCGGGCAGGGCCGCGTGGCGATGACACCGTCTTCGCCGGCTTCCTGCTTGGTCGAGTAGTAATACACGCCGAAGGAGTAACGCAGCGCCTGTTCGCGATCGCTCGCGAACCGGATTTCCTGGCTGAACTCCGCGTCTGGTCACCGCCGCCGATCTGCAGCAGGCCGGTGCGGAACTGCTGACGGGGCCCGAAGAGCTGCCGAGCATCGGCACATTGACGACCGGCGTGGGCTGGTAGGTCAGGATCACGTTCTCGCCGCCGCCGCGCTGCGCCGTCGACGAAGAACGACTGCTGCACCTTCGAGTAGCCGGTCAGGGCCGTCAGCTCGCCGCCGGCCAGATCCCAGCGGAACTTCAGGTGCGCGCGCGTCAGGTCGCGGTCCTCGCCGGTCGCGGTCGGCAGCGAGATCAGCGAGTTCTCGTCGACCGACGGCAGCACGCCGCAATAGTTCAGCAGGCGGCTCGTCGGCAGCATCGCGGGCGGCGTCGGCAGCTGCTGCGCCGCGACGCGGCGGTCCTCGCAGTTCGCGGCGACCGCGCCTCAGCGCCGAATTGTCGATCTGGTCGTTGGACACATAGAGGCCGAGTTCCGCCTCGAAGCTGTCGTCTGTATTCCAGATCAGCGCGCCGTTGAAGGTGCGATACCGATAGCCGCCGATGTCGGAGCCGGGCCCCGGGCCACCCCAGGCGTTCTCGTAGGAGCCGTCCACTCGTCGTGCAGCACGGAGGCGCGCCCGCGCAGCGCGCCCTCGATGATCGGACCGCTGACCGTGACCTTGGCGAGCTGCTTGCCGTCGTTGCCGAACGTCACCTGCGTCCGCGCCTGGAACTCGTCGGTGGGCTTCGCCGACACATAGTTGATCGCGCCGCTGACGCGTTGCGCCCGTACAGCGCGGCCTGCGGACCCTTGACGACTTCGATGCGCTCGAGATCGAGCTGGCTGAAGTTGATGCCTTCGCGACCCGGAGACGTAGACGCCATCGAAGAAGATCGCCGTGTTCAGTTCGCCGAACACGTCGATGGGCGCGACGCCACGGATGACCGGCGCAGGCAGGAACTCGCCGATCAGGTTCGAGAACGTCAGGCCAGGCGTGAAGGCCGCGACGTCATCGAGGTTGCTGATGCCGCGCTGCTCGATGGCCTCGGCCGTGAAGGCCGTGATCGCAAGTGGCACGTCGATCAGCTGTTCGCTGGTCTTGCGCGCCGTGACGACGACTTCCTCGAGAGCAACCGCGTCGGCTTCGCCCTGTGCGGGCTGTGCGTGTGCGGCGATGGAAAGGGCGGCCATGACGCCGCCAATGCAAACAACGGCCAATGGCCGGCGAAACTGTGACCCATGTGCCTGACCCCCGTCAGATGCCGCTATCTTGAGCAGCGGCTGTGCAAGCACCGTAGCGCGAATCCGGGGTCGTTGCCATACCGGGGGGTACCATGCAGATAACGAGACTCAACCGCATCCTTGCCGTGGTCACCGCAGGAGCCATGCTGGCGGCGTGCAGCAGTGCAGGTCGCGGCGGCACCGCGGGCCGACCCGCGTCGCACCCGTGCTGCCGCCGGCCGGCGCCGTGATCTCCACGAAGCCCGCGAGATGCCGTCATTCCAGATCCCAACATGGGCGAGGCTGCGGAGGCGTATACGGTCCAGACAGCCGCCACCTGATCGCGCAGGTGCAGACCCGCTCGCTGTGAAAAGCCCGCGTGGCCTGTCCGGCTTCCTGACCCAGGACCTTCGCCGACGACGGCACCGACGTCACGCTGATCAACAGCAAAGGCTGGGATGGGTGCTCGTATTTCTTTCCGGATGGCAAACGAGTCGTCTGGACGTCCATCAAGGACCGCATGGACATGCCGCTCGGCAACTGGTCCGACTGGCGCAACTATCCGCAGGGCGCCGAGCTGTACGTGTCGGATCGCAAGGGCGGCAACGTCCGGCGCCTGACCAACAACCAGTACTACGAGGCCGAGGTCACGGTGTCACCGGACGGCAAGTGGATCGTGTTCGCCGCCAGATCAGCGGCAACATGGATCTGTGGGTCATGAAGTCCGATGGCACGGAAGAGCGCCAGATCACGTTCACCGCGGATGACCAGGAGGGCGCGCCGTATTTCCTGCCCGACAACGAGACGATCCTGTTCCGCGCCTGGAAAGCGTCGCGTTACGACGAGAAGCCGACGCCGATGACGATCTACACGATCCGTCGCGACGGCACCGATCTCAAGCCCCGCACGTTCACCGACGACATGAACTGGGCGCCGTACCCGACGCCCGATGGCAAGCACTTCGTGTTCGTGCGCGCCGCAGACGCCGCGCAACTGGGAGGTCTACCTCGGCTACCTCGATGGCAAGACGCCGCCGAAGCGCCTGACCTTCGATGACGCGTTCGACGGCTTCCCGTCTGTCTCGCCGGACGGTCGCAAGATGGTCTGGACAGTTTCGCGCAGCGGCGGCGGCAAGGGGTTCATGCAGGGGCTGCGGCTGCACGTCATGGACATCACCGACCTCGGCATCCGCCCGGTTGCGCGCTGACCGGTCTCGGGCAAACCCTGATGACATGCGGCACTGATTCGGCGGACACTGCGTTTGCGCTGGCGCCGACGGCGTAGTTCTTGAGGGAAGGGCGGCTCTTGAGCACACCGATCGAGCGATTCGAACTGCTGGCTGCCGACGCGCCCGCGCCGGCAGACCCTTTGCTGCTCGCGGCGTTCGACGCCGCGGGCGACGGCATTGCAGTCGTGGAACTTGCGGGGTGGCACGGCTGCGGATGCTGCGCGCGAACAGCCGTCTCGCCGACCTACTCGAAGCGCAGGTCGCGGTGTTGCGCGGCGCGGCACTGGCCGATTTCACCGATTCCGCAGGGGCATCGACGCTGGCGGATCTCGCCTCGATGCTGGGCTTCGGGCAAACGTCGCGGGCCGGTGAGCTGGCGCTGCGCCCCGGCACGCCGCGGCAGCGCTGGGTGCGCGTGACGCTGACCGCGCTGCGCGGCCAGGGCCTGGCCGGCACCGCGGTGGCGACGTTCACCGACATCTCCGACCGGCGCGCGATCGACGCGGTCACGGCGACCTTGCCGGTCGAGCTGATCGGCCTGGACCGCGCCTGCGCATCCGCTGGGCCAACCAGGCCGCGGCGCGCGCCGCCAACCTGACGGTCGAGCAGATGCTCGGGCGTGACTGGCTGGAGTTCATGCCGAGCGCGGCGCAGCGGCGCGACATCTACGATCAGGTGCTGGGCCGGCGCGTCGCTGGACTTCGAAGCCGTGCCCGTTCTCGCGCAAGAGCGGCTGCCAGCGCTGGTACCAGACGGCGCTGCGGCCGCTGCGCGACGCCAGCGGCGCCATCACGGGCCTGCTTGCGATGGCGCGTGAGGTCACGGATCGCGTCGTGGCGCGCGCCGCCGTCGAGCAGGCCGAGCACCGCTTCGCCGCGATGATCCGCGGTTCCAACGACATCATCACGATCATCGACGCGGCGGGGCAGATCCTGTTCGTCAGTCCCAGCGCCGAGCGCATCCTCGGGTTCCCGGCTGAGGCTATGGTCGGCCACCTGCTGTTCGACTGGGTGCATGCCGACGACCGGGCGCTGCTGCGCGAGCTGTTTCGATTCCGTGATGGCGGTCGAGGGCAGGTCCGATTCCCCGCCGGTCGCGTTCCGCGTGCGGCACCGCGACGGGCAGTTCGTTTGGCTCGAGACGACGTCGACCAACCTGTCGGGGCGACCCGGCGGTCGGCGGCCTGGTCGCCGTGTCGCGCGACGTCACGAAGCGCCGCGCTGCCGAGACGGCGATGGAAGAGAGCCGCGCGACGCTGGATCTCGCGCTGAACGGTGCCGCGGTCGGAACCTGGCAATACGACGTCATCACCGGCGTGCACCGCTTCGACACCCGCTGCGCGCGGATCCTCGGTCACGACCTCGAAGAGGTGGTCGCCGATCTCGCTCAGCTCGCGGCGATGACCCATCCCGACGACGTCGTGCGGGCGCGCGAGGCGCTGGTGAAGGTACCTGCGGGGCGAGACCGAGTGGTACGAGACCGAGTATCGCGGCGCGATTCAGCGGGTGCGTGGCGCTGGGTCGCTGCGCGCGGCCGCGCCGCCGAGCGCGATGCCGACGGGCGGTCCGGCGGCTGTCCGGCGTGCTGATGGACATCGACATCCGCAAGCGTGCCGAGCACGCGGTGCAGATCCAGACCGCGCTGCTCGAGACCGCTGCGGCCGACGGCCATCTTGGACTCTGGTCGTGGAACCCGGTCACGAACGAGCGCACCTCCAACGACGGCTGGTGCCAGATGAGCGGCTACACCAAGGAGGAATGGCGCAGCCAGGACGACCCGTGCCGCAGGCGCGTCCACCCGGACGATCGCGGACCGACTCTGGAAGCGCTGCAGGCCCTCGCTGACGGTCGTGTGCAGGCACTGGAGCAGGATGTCGAATACCGCTTCCTGACCAAGGCAGGAGACTGGCGCTGGTTCGCGGCGCGCGCGCGCGTCGTCGAGCGTGAGCCCGGCGGCCGCGTCACACGCGTCGTCGGGCGCACGCTCGACATCACCGCACAGAAGCGCGTGCGGCAGTTCCCTGCAGGAGACCCAGGCTGCCGCCGCGGTCGGCGGTTGGGAACTCGATCTGCGTACCGGCACGTTGTCGTGGACCGACGAGACCTACGCACTGTTCGAGGACGGCGCGCGACGAATTCACGCCTTCGATGGAGGCCGCGTTCCCGCTCTACGACCCTGCCTATCATGCGCAGATGCAAGCGGTCATCGATGCCGCGATCGCGCGTGGTGAACCCTTCGACATCACGGTCGAATGCCAGACGCTGAAGGGGCGCCGCGTCTGGCTGCGTCTGATCGGCAAGGCCGAAGTCGTCGAAGGCCAGACGGTGAGGCCTGTACGCGCAAAGGAAGAAGTTCACCGAGCAGCGCCGCGTCGATGCGCGCTGAAGACGAGGCGCAGCTGCGGGCGATGGCGAGCAACGCGCCGGACTGGCTCGCGCTGCTGGATCTCGACCTGCGCATCCTGTTCGTCAACCGCGGCTTTCTCGGGCTGGACCCCGCCGCGGTGATGGGTGTCAGCAGCCTGTCGGTCGTGCCGGAACATCTCGGCCCCTCCCTGAGCAGTGCCGCTGCTCAGGCGATCGCCGCAGCGCGGCCCGTGGTGGTCGAGCTGAATCTGCCGCGCTCCAATGGCGTGGATTCGACCTTCGAGTTCCATGCGGGCGCCCGTCGTCGATGCGGGCCGGGTGGTCGGCCTCTCGGTGCGCATCTCCGACGTCACCGAAGCGCGCCGCCGCGAGTCGGCGCTGCGCACCCAGGCGCGCATGCTCGAGGACGCTGCGCGAGGCGTGCTGCTGGTCGGTCACGACGGCGTGATCCGCATCGCGAACCAGGCCGCGACGCGGATGTTCGGCGCGTCCGGCGACGCGCTGGTCGGTGCGCAGCTGGCCTCGCTGGGCCTGGACCCGCACTGGTTGCAGCATCACGCCCGCGACGGAGCGCGCGAGACGGGCGCGACGATCGAATGGCGGGCGCACCGCTTCGATGGTCGCGAGGACTTCATCGCCGAAGCAGCCGTCGTGGAGCTGCGCGAGTCGGCGGAGGCGCCGCCGCAGCACATCGCCGTGATCATGGACGTCACGGAGCGCCGCCAGCTCGAGCGCGCGATCATCGACGTGACGAACCGCGAGCAGCAGCGCATTGGCCATGACCTGCACGACGGCCTCGGGCAGGAGCTGACCGGCATCTCGCTGATGCTGCGCAGTTTCGCGCAGCGTGCAGCGACCGAATATCCTTCGGGCGCTGCAGTGCTCGATGAGGTCGTCGATCTCGTCAATCACGCGGTCGAGAGCGCGCGCGCATTGGCTCACGGCCTGTCGCCGGTGATCCTGGAGCGTGGTGGCCTGCCGGCGGCGCTCGAGCAGCTCGCGGCCAGCGCGACTCGCACGCATGGCCTGCGCGTGCGTTTCCGCAAGGCGATCGAGGGTTCGATCGAGATCGATTCGACCGCGACGCACCACCTCTACCGGATCGCGCAGGAGGCGGTCACGAATGCCGCCCGCCACAGCGGCGCGAGTGCCGTGACGGTGCGCCTCGACGCGAACCGGCACCGCATCCGGCTGTCGATTTCCGACGACGGCTGCGGGTTGCCGCCCGCTCGCCGATACCGAGGGCTCCGCGACGGCATGGGCCTGCGGATCATGGGGTATCGCGCGCGGATGATGCACGCGCAGTTCCAGATCGTGGCGTTGCGCCGCGGCGGCACGCAGGTACGCGTGACGCTGCCACGCTGTCGGGACCAGGGCGCGGTCTGAGGCGGCCGCAACCCTGACCGGGCCGCAGGCGGGATCAGCCGGCGGGTGGTTCGGGCTGCGCCGGCGCCAGCGGCGGCGCGCGCAGCTGGCCGAGCATCAGGGCGCGGGCGTACTCGGGCGTGATCAGGTGGCAGTAGTGCGTGCCGCGGAACCGGTCGGGCGCGAGCTTCCAGCGCCAGTCGTTCCACAGCACCAGCAGCGCCTTGGCGCGCACGTGCACCTGGTCGCCCTGGCTCCACACATGGTCGTACGGCTCGGTCCAGCTCGAGCCGGTGATGCGGTTCTCGTCCGCATGCAGCATGAAGCGGTTCGGCGGTACGGCGACGCGCGCGCGCTGCTGTGCGGGCAGGCGGGCCCACACCGAAGGATCGTGTCGCGGTTCAGCTCGCGGCAGGCGTTGCGGTCGTCCGCGACCGGGGCGGCCGTCGCGCCATGGACCGCGCGGATGTGATCCGACGTCTTCATCTTGCACGACACGCGCGCCGAGATGCGGCCACCCGCTGCCGGCGGTTCCGAGAACTGCTGCGTCTCGAGCGGCGCGACGCCGGGCTTGGACTCGACGAACGAGCATAGTCGGGGTGCACGACGTTGCGCACGGGCAGCATGACGCCGGTGGTCTGGCGCTGCGCTTCAGCGCAGAAGTTCGGATCGGCCGCGGCTGCGGCCGGCGGGGCAGCGCCTGCCGATCCGAGCACGAGCCACGCCACGCCGGCAAGCCGCAGCCATGGACGGATGCGAGTGGCTGCAGCAGATGCGTGCCGGTCGGCCGCCGATGACTTCAAGACCGCTTCCTCCCCGGCGCATCGCGGCGCTACCCTTGCAGCTGCGATGACCCGACGCCGCTCCACCGTTGCCAAGGACCTCGAGCGCCGGGCGCTCGACCTCGACCCGCGCACGATCGATGCGCTGTACGGACTCGAGCCAGTGTACGAACCCGGTGCCGACGCCGCAGCGCTCGGTGAGTTCGTCGAGCTGCAGTGTCCGTGGTGCGGAGGAAGTTTACGGCACCATGGTGGATCTGACCGATCGGTCGCGTATTTACATCGAGGACTGTCAGGTCTGGCTGTGCACCCATCGAAGTGACGCTGGAGGTCAGCGACGCCGGCGAGTTGCTGCAGGCGTCGACGGCCCGGGTCGAGTGAACCGGCTCCGGGGTCAGTCCGACGGGTCGCGGAACGTCCGCCAGGCCAAGACGGTGCGCAGCAGCGCCGTCAGCACGCACAATGCCGCCAGAACCCAGGCGAGCGTCGCGAAATGGCCCGGCCACACCAGCATTGCCACGAAGCCGGCGATGGTCTCCGTGCCTTCGATCACGCCGCGCGAGTAATAGAAGCTCTTGCGGCCCTGGGCGCGGCTGTCCAGGCCGCGCTTCGCGGCGAGCGCCGCGAAGCCTAGGAAGCTGGCCGCCGTCAGCAGGAAGCTCGCGAGCAGCGCGGCGGCGGGCAAGGCGTTCGTCGCGGGCGCCTGCCAGGCGAACGCCAGCGGCACGGCGGCGTAGAACACATGGTCGCAGACGCTGTCGAGGTAGCCGCCGGCGTCGTGAGCCGGGTCGCGCGCGCGACGGCGCCATCGAGGCCGTCGACGATGCGGTTCGCGGCCAGCAGCACGAGCGCTAGACCCATCTCGCCGTGCGCGATCGCAACGGCCGTCGCCAGCGCCAGCACCAGGCCCGCGAGCGTCACGGCATTCGCGCCGATACCGGCGCGCCGCCAGCGCGCGGCCGGTTGCGTTCAGCGGCGGATCGATCAGCCGGCGCATCGCGCTATCGAGCACCATCGCCCTCCATGCCGACGGCGCGCAACGCGAGCTCGCGGCCCCCGGCGGCGGCGACATCGGCCGCATCGTGCGTGACGAGCAGCACCGGCAGGCCGCGCTCGCGACAGCGTTCGAACACCAGTCGCCGGATCGAATCGCGCAAGGGCGCATCGAGCCGGCTGAACGGTTCGTCGAGCAGTACGGCGCGCGGTTCGGCCAGCAGCACGCGCAGCAGCGCGACCCGCACGCGTTCGCGCCCGACAGCGTCGCTGGGATCGCGCCCGGCGTAGCCCGTCAGGCCGACCGAGGCCAGCGCCGAGTCGACGGCCTGGCGCCGTGCAGCGCGGCCGCCGACGCCCGGGCGCAGGCCGAACGCCACGTTCGCGCCGACCGACAGGTGCGGGAACAGCAGCGCATCCTGGAACAGGATGCCGAGCCGGCGCCTCTCGGTCGGCACGCGCAGCAGCGACGCGCCGTCGAGCAGCAGGTCGCCGGTGACCTCGAACGGCGGAGTCAGCACGCCGCAGGCCAGGCCAGCAGGCTGGATTTGCCGCTGCCACTCGGCCCCGTGACCGACAGCACCTCGCCCGGTGCGACGCGCGCGGACAGCGGCGCGAACCAGAACCCTGCCGGGCAGCCGCAGCTGCACGTCGCGCAGTTCCAGTCCGCCGTGCGCGGTCGCGTGCGGGGGTTGCGTTCATGACGGCAGGTCGCGCCGGTTGCGGAACAGCAGGGTTGCGGCGAGCACGGCCAGCGCGAGCACGGCCAGCGGCAGCGAGGCCATGGTGGTCGCTGCGACGGCCGCCGCGCGCAGGTTGCCCGCGGCGATCGTGGCGGCGGCTTCGGTCGCAAGTGTCGCGAAGCGACCCGCGCCCGCGAACAGCGTCGGCAGGTAGACGGCGACGCTGACCGAAAAGCCGAGCGCGGTCGCGAGCAGCAGGGCGCGCGCGAGCAGCGGCAGCGTCACGCGGCGGAAAGCCTGCGCCGGCGTCGCGCCGAGCGTCAGCGCGACGTCGCGCCAGCGCGGCTCGAGTGCGGCGCGCGCCGCCGCCACCACGCCGACACGTAGGGCAGCACGTAGACGAGATGACTCCAGATGACGGCCAGCCAGCTGCCGTCGAGCCGCAGGCGCGCGAGCAGCACCTGCAGGCCGAACAGGAAGCTGAACTGCGGCACCAGCAGCGGCAGGAACAACAGCGCCGCGAGTGCAGCGCGCTGCGCGGGCCGGTCGCGCAGGGTCTCTGCGGCCGCCAGCGCGAGCAGCACGGCCAGCAGCGTGGTCGCAGCCGCGAGCAGCGCCGTGGTCGGCAGCGCGGTGCCGAGCAGCGCACTCGCTTCCTGCCACGCCGCGACACCAGGCGTGGCGGGCCAGACCTGCGGGAAACGCCAGGCCGGCGCGATCGAGCGCAGCCACAGCGCCAGCAGCGCGAGCACGCCGAGCAGTGCGAACAGCAGACCGAGCGCGCGCAGCAGGCGCTGCGGGCCGGCGTCGCCGGCGGCACGCCAGCCGCTCGCAGCGCTGCGCCGGAGCCACCGTCCGGCAGTGCGACCGAGCAGCCAGAACAGCAGCAGCGCCGCGGCGCCGAGCGCCATCAGCAGCAGCGCGCCCGCGGCCGCGAGCGGGCGCAGCGACAGGTCCGGGTCGAGGAACCATTCCCACAGCAGCATCGCGAAGGTTGGCGGCGTCGTGGGCCCCAGTGCGAGGGCGACGTCGACGTTGCTGACGCCGAACACGACGACGGCGGCGAACGGCAGCGCGATCTGCCGCTGCAGCGACGGCGCGACGCACAGCAGCCAGCCGCGCAGCCGGCCATAGCCCAGCGTGCGGGCCTGCAGCAGCAGCTTTTCGGCGGGCACCTGCGCCAACGCGGCCGACAGCGCGAGCAGGAGGAAGGGCGTTTCCTTCAGGACCAGGCCCGCGACCAGCGCGAGTCCGAGCGGATCCTGGATCGTGGTCCAGTCCGGCGGCTGGTCGAATCCCGTCAGCCACGGCGACAGCAGCCGCAGCAGCAGGCCGGACGGGGCCAGCACCAGCGCGACGCCGATCGCGAGCGCGAGGTGCGGCATCGCGATCAGCGGCAGCGCGAGCGCGCGCGCACGGGCGATGGCCCGCGGTGACGCCAGCGTCGCGAGCACGCCATGCGCGAGCAGCAGCGATACGAGTGCCGACACGACACCGCTGCCGAGCGACAGCAGCAGGGCCCGTGCCAATCCCGGCGTCGCCAGCAGGTCGAACCACGCCGCGCTCGACAGCGCAGGGCCGAGCGTGCCGGCAAGGCCTGCAAGCACCGGCACCAGCACGATGGCGAGCAGCAGCAGCGGTGCCGCGGCCCGCATCGCGTCAGCCGCGGCGGTAGCGGCGTGCCCACTCGCGCTCCAGCCCGACCATCCAGCTCGGATGCGGTTCATCGAGCACCGGACCGGTCGGCGGCAGCGTTGCCGGGCCGGGCTTCAAGCTGCTGAACAGCGCCCGCTGCGCTGGCGGCAGGCGTTCGACCGCGAGCACCGTCGCGTCACCCCAATGCCGTTCGTCGCCTTGCGCGCCTGCGCGGCCGGCGAGACCAGGAAGTTGCCGACGACCATCGCGGCTTCGCGCGCGCGCGCGTTGACCGGGATCGCGACGAAGTGGCTGTTGGACAGCGCCCGCGCTGAAGCGCAGGCTGCGGATCGTCGGCACGAACTCGCCGCTCGCGATCGCGCGGCTCGCCTCGGCCGAGTTGAAGCCCATCGCCCAGTCGACTTCGCCATCGCCGAGCAGCCGCCGCTGCGCCGGTCCGCTCGCCGGGAACACGCGGCCGCGGCGCCACAGCTGCGGATGCGCTGCGTCGAGCCACTGCCACAGCGGCTGCGTCAGCGCGTCAAAGCGCGGTCCGACGGGTTGCTGGAACGGCGCGCGATCGGCATGCATCGCGAGCAGCAGCTGCTTCAGGAAGCTGGTGCCGTGGAACTGCGGCGGCTGCGGGTAGGTGAAGCGCCCGGGGTGCGCGCGGATCCACGCCAGCAGCGCGGCCGGATCGGCGGGGCGGCCGGCGCACGACCGCGCTGTCGTAGAAGAACGTGAAGCGAGAGTTGCCCCAGGCCAGTTCGTAGCCGTTGGTCGGGATCGTGAAATCGCGAACGATGGTCGGGTTGCCATCGCGATCGATCCAGCGCGCGTTCGGCACGTCGTCGGCCCAGGGCCCGTACAGCAGGTTCGCGCGGCGCAGCGCGGCGAAATTCTCGCCGTTGATCCAGAGCAGGTCGACGCTGCCGTCGATGGTTCGTCCGGCCCGCTGTTCGGCCAGCACGCGCGCAACCGATTCGGCGGGGTCGTTGACGCGCACGTGGATCAGCTCGATGCCATGCAGCTGCCGCACTTCGCCGGCTGCCCAGGCGATGTAGCGGTTCACGGCCTCGTCGCCGGCCCAGGCGTTGAAGTAGACCTGCTGGCCGCGCGCGACGCGTTCGAGTCCGCTCCAGTCGAGGCGCGGCAGCGTGGCCAGGTTGTTGGCGCGCGCCACGCCGCCGCCCGCGGCACCCGTGAAGCCGGCTGCGAACGCGGCGGCGCCCGTGGCGAGGCTGCCGCGCAGGAAGTGGCGCCGGTCAGAACGCATAGCGCAGGCCGAACTGGAACTGGCGCGGCGCGCCGGCATTCCGTTCGACGAACGGCTGGCCGGCCACCTGGATCTGGTTCGACTGCGTCGCCGAGTTCGCGAAGCCCGACAGGTTCACCTGATCGAAGACGTTGAACCACGTCGGCGGCAAGCTCGACCGTGCCCGCGCCCGCCGCGATGTTCCAGCGCAGGCCGACGTCGACGACCTTCGACCACGGCAACCGCGCACTGTTGCGCGCCACGCCCGGGGCGCGGTCCGAGTTGCCGAGGTAGGCGCTCGAGAACGATGCGCCGTCGCCGTTCAGGTCGGTCGTGCCGAAGATCGACGTGTCGGGAATCAGGTTGATCGGCTGGCCTGACTGGAACAATCCGGCCAGCGTCACCGTGAGGGACGGCGTCGGGTGCAGATAGAAAACGGTCGACAGCACGTGGCGGCGGTCGTTGATCGAAGGGCCCCATTCGGCTGCGAACTCGTTCGAGTTCGAGGCGCGGAAATTGAGGTCGTCGGTGTCGTTCTCGAGCCGCGACAAGGTGTATGACAACCGCAGGCCATATTCGAAGCCGGTCGCGCCGAACGCGGCACGTTCGCGGTCGAGCGACAGGTTCAGCGCGCGGTAGCGCGACTCGCCGGCGGTCTCCGTCATGACGATCTGGCGCGCGCCACCGGCGACGGGGCGCGACCGGCCGCGTCGCATCGGCCGCGGCCTGCGATCGCACCAGGCGAGCGTCTGCGCCAGCGTGCTGCGCGCGGCGTCGCTGGGCAGCGCGCGCAGCGCCGCGATGTTGGCCGGCGTCAGGTTCGCGAGGTTCGGCATGAACGGCGCCGGGGCGTTGACGTCGCGCAACCGCAGCAGCCGGCGCCCGTCGGTCGCGATCAGGTCGGCGCGGGCGCGCCAGCCATCGCGGAACTGCCATTGCAGGCCGAGAGAGCTTTGCACGGCATACGGGCTGTCGAGGCCGTTCGGGTTGCGGATCCGGCGCTCGTTCGAAACTGCCGTCGCGCGCAGGTTGGCGGCGGTCGCCGGCGTCGGGCAGTTCAGGTAGCCGCCGGGGCAGGCCGGGTTGACGACTAGATTGCCATCGAAGGTCACCCGCGCGAGGTCGGTCGAAGCGGGCAGCCGGCCGGCCGCGACCAGCGCCGCGAGCTGGCCGCGGAACGCGGCCGCCGTGGTGTTCTGCTGCAGGGCATCCGAGGCGATCGCATACGGGATCTTCTCGTAGAACAGGCCGACGCCGCCGCGCAGCGACCAGTCCGGCGCGAAGCGCCAGTTCACCGCGAAGCGCGGCGCGACGTTGTCGGTGTCACCTGCGCCTGCGCCCGCGCGCGTCAGCGTGTCGTAGTCCCAGCGCAGCCCGAGTGTCGTCGTCAGCGTCGGCGACAGCGTGAGCTGGTCCTCGACATACAGCGCGTACTGCGTCTGCGTCTCGCCGAAAGTCGCCGGGCGCAGTTCGACGCCGTAGTCGAGCACCGCCGCCGTCGCCGGGATGTCGCGCGGCGCCAGCGCGGCGCCGCGATTCAGCGCGCGCACCGCGGCGAGCTCGGCCGCCGTCAGCCGCACGCGGTAATTGCCGTCGGCGTTGCCGCCGCCGGCCAGGTCGAACTGCGAGCGCAGTACGTCGATGCCGAACTTCCAGCGGTGCATGCCGCGATCGAGACTGAACTTCTGCTGCAGCTGCAGGCTGCGCTCGAGGTCATTGAACACGAAGCCCGGATGGCCGAGCACGGCGGCCGTCAGGCCGCTGCTGTCCTCGACGACGACCTGCGGCCCCGGCCCGGCGAGCGCGCGGCCGTAGTCCCAGCGGAAGCGGCTCGCGGCGATCTGCGTCTGCGCCGTGAAGCTGCCGGCGTCATAGAGGGCCGACGCGGCGAGCAGCAGCGAACGCCGGTCCTGCGCCGAGCCCGCGCCCGGGAAGGTCACGCCGCCGTCGAGTCCGCCGCCCTGACGCTCGATCGTGACGTCGCCGACGTTCGCGCGCAGCGCGAGGCGCCACGCATCGCTGAGCACGTGGTCGAGCTTCGCCGACAGCAGCAGGCTGGAGTTCTCGCCCGGCACCGTCGTCGCGACGCCGAGCGCCGGCGACACCAGCCGGTTGTCCTTGCGGTCGCGCGTGTATTCCGCGTTGACGTGGAAGAACGTGCGGGTCGGGGCGCCACGCGCCGCCGATACCGAAACCATACTGGTCGCGCTGGAAGCCGTCGCGCAGCGTGTTGCCGGACAGGTCCCGCTGCGGGTAAGGCGACGAGGAGTCGAGCGGCTGGCCCGGCCGCATCAGGTAGAACACCTCGCCGGCCAGTTCGTTGCCGCCGCTGCGCGACGTCACGTTGACGACGCCATTGCCCGTGCGCCCGTACTCGACCGAATACGACGACGCCAGCACCGCGACGTCGCGGGCCGCACCGCTCGAGATCGGAAACTTCTGGCCGCCGAGGAAGTTCTCGTTGTTGTCGAGGCCGTCGATCAGGTACTGGGTGTACAGCCCGTTCGCGCCGTTGATCGCGATGCCCGGCGCTTCCGGATAGAACCCGGTCGAGGCGACCACGTTGGGGAGGCGCACCAGCGAGCGGACCAGGTCGCGCGGCCTCGATCGGCAGCTGCGCGATCTCGCGCCCGGTCAGCGCCGCGGCGACCTCGGCGTTCGCTGCATTGATCGCCCCGCCGCTGCGCCGCGCGGCGATGCGCACCTCTGACAAAGGCTCGAGTTCGATCGCCAGCGTCCGTGCCTCGTTGCTGCGCAGCGTCTGCGCGCCGAGCCGCCGCTCGCCGTCGATCCAGACCTCGTATTCGCCCGCGGCGGGCAGGGCGGCGCTGCGGGCCGAGCCCTGCGCATTGGTACGCAGCAGGATGCGCCGGCCGCTGGCCAGGTCGCGCAGTTCGAGGTCGCGTCCGGCGACCGGCATGCCCCCCTCGGTCACGACCACGTCGACCGTCGCCGTCTGGCCCCCGGCCGGCGTGGCCCGCCAGCAGCCCGAGGCGGCGGCGAACAGGGCGACGACAGGCGGGGCGGGGGCTGGGCAGGGGCGCGGCAGGGGCATCGGGGTCCTCTTCGACGACATTCTGGCTCCCCGCAGGACCGGCTGCGTAGGGAATTCATTGCAGCCGTCCATGTCCGATATCATTGCGTCATGGATACCAAGAAACTGATCGAGATGCTGACCAAGAACCCCGCGCGGGCGCCGCGATGGGCGGCCTCGCCGGCAGTGTGCTGGGCAACGTCCTGACTGGGCGTGGCGGCGGCGGCGGCAGCAAGAAGCTGCTGAAGTACGGCGGCCTCGCGGCGATCGGCTACGTGGCCTATCAGGCCTGGCAGAAGAACCAGGCGCAGAAGGCCGGTGGCACCGGCATGCCGACTTCGGCACCCGCGACGCAGGGCGCGGGCAGTCTCGCCGGACTCGGCACGAACTGGAACCCGGCGGCCGCGCCGCAGGCCTTGCCGGCATCGTTCGACCTGGAGACCGGCGCGAACGCCTCGAACGCGCTGCGCGTGATCCAGGCGATGATCGCCGCGTCGAAGGCGGACGGCGTCGTCGATGCGACGGAGCGCGATCGCGTCTTCGACAAGCTGCGCGACGCGAACCTGCCGCAGCAGGACCAGGACGAAGTGTTGCGCCTGCTGACACAACCCATGGACATGGAAGCGGTCGTGCGGGGCATCAACTCGCGCGAACTGGCGCTCGAGATTTACGCCGCGTCGGTGTTCGCCGTGGCGCCGGCGAGTCGCGCGGAACGCGCCTACCTCGACCTGCTGGCTGCGCGCCTCGGGCTCGAGGGCGATCTCACCTTGCAGGTCGAGCAGGGCGTCGAGGCGATGGCGCGCCAGGCGTAGCCGCCGATTCGGCACCGGCCGCCTGGCCGGGCACAGCGTTGAACAGCGCGTTGCGCGCCACCGTCGTGATCATCGCGACAGCCGGGTGCTTGATGCGCCGCTCGGTCGAGATCGCGTAGAAGCGCGCCCGCAGCTCGCCGACCCGGCCGATTTCGCGCACGCCTTTTTCCTGCGTGACCTCCGGTGCGATCGCCGCCGGCGCGACGAACACGCCTACGCCGTGTTGCCCCAGCGTCTTGATCAACGCGCTGTCGTCGAATTCGCCGACGATCGTCGGCGTGATGCCCTGGGCCTCGAACCAGCTCTCGAGCGTGCGGCGCGACGCGCTGCGGTCGGTAGGCATCAGCAGCGGCGCCCGGTTCAGGCACTGCGGGAACGGCTCGCGCAAGCGTGCCGCGAGGCGCGGCGTGGCGAAGAACGCCAGCTCCGATTCGCCCAGCAGATGGTTGAAGACCTTGAGCCCGGACTCCGCTGGCGCCGGGCTTGCCGACAGCACGAGGTCGAGCCGGTGCGCCGCGAGATCGGCCAGCAGCGAATCGAGCGAACCCTCGTGGCAAACGACGCGGAACGGCCGCGCGCCATCCGTCCCCGCTTCGAGCAGCGGCGCCAGCACGCGCCACGTGACTAGCTTCGGCACGACGTCGGATACGCCGATCGTCACCGACCGCAGGCCGCGCGGCAGCGCGCCGCGCAGCACGCTGGCGAGCTCCAGCCCGCGCGAGAAGATCTCGTCGGCGTAGCCCATAGGTCAGCTTGCCAAGGTCCGTCGGCACGAGGCGGCGGCCCTGCTTTTCGAACAGCGCACCGCCCAGCTGGTCTTCGAGCAGCTTGATCTGGCCGCTGATGGTCTGCGGGGTCACGTGCAGCGACTGCGCCGCCGCGGCGACGCCGCCCTCGCGGACGACGCTCCAGAAATACAGCAGGTGGTTGTAGTTCAGGTGGCGCATCGGTTTTTCCGAACCATCTTCACAGAATAAACGATTTTCGGAATCGAGCGCTGTCGCTACAGTGGCTGCAAGGTTTTCGGGCGCGCGCCCCACCGGTTTGGAAGGGCGGCGTGGCAGGCGGAGCAGGGACGCACCGCTATTGGAGAGCAAGGAACACGGATTGTGCGGACGCAGGAGACCCCTGACGATGGACCGATCGTTCGCCGCTGACCCCATCCAGCCCGCCGCCCCGCCTTCCACGGGGCGCCGCCCGGAATTCCCATCTAGCTGACCGCCGCCCCCGGCACGGCCGGCGTCTCGCGCTGCGCGAACCAGCAGTTGACCGCCACGGTGATACGCGTGTCCCGGCCGAGGAAGGTCGCGACCTCGTGCACCAGGTAGGACGGGAAGATCACCAGTTGCCCGGCTGACAGCTTCACGGCGATGTGGCCGAAGTTGAACGGCCGCTTGAGCTTCACGTTGGCCGGGTCGAGATACATGTTCGAGCCCGGTCGGTGGTCGAGGAAGCGCAGCGCGCCGCTGTCGACCCGCTCCGGCACGTCCTCGCCGCCCCGCACGCAGTACACCGCCGACCACGAGGCCATCGGGTGGTTGTGGGCGACGAACGAGCCACCGTGGCGCGTGACGTGGAACCACGCGTGGTTCTGCACCCGCAATCCGGCCAGGTCCTGCGGCGTGTAGCCCGACAGCTGCATCACGACTTCGCCGATCGATTCCATGACGAAGCCGCGCAGCGCCTGCACGCAGGGTTCTTTCCAGCGGAAGAAATCGAAGTCGCTCTCGAACATCTCGCGCTGCGGGATGTGGGTCGGGTGCGGGTTGCGGTACAGGTCGGTCTCGCGCGACAGGATCAGCGCCTCGAGCTCCGCGTTCAGCGCCGCGCAGTTCGCGAGTTCCGCGTACGCGATCGGTGACGCGAAGGCCGGCGTGATGTTGACCTGGGGGCGTGTCATGGCTGTCTCCCGTCTGGACGTCTCATGAAAAAGGCCGCCGCCCCCTCGCGGGAGCGGCGGCCCAGTTTGCCTCAACGCGTCTTGCGTCGGCGGTCAGCTCAGAACGAGAGCCGCACGTCGAGGAAGAAGCGCCGGCCGAGCACGTCGTAGGTCGACGGATCGGTGTTCGACTGCACGCCCGCGCGGGCGTTGGTCGCGAACAGCACCGGATCCTTGTCGAACACGTTGTCGACGCCCAGCAGCAGGTTCACCCACTCGGTCGGCTTCCAGTTCACCGTCGCGCGGTGGTTGAGGTAGCTGCCCGTGGTCGGCGCCAGGCTGAAGGTCGCCGACGTCGGGGCGACGCCCGTGTTGGTCGGCGTACGACGGCCGTCCGTGTTGACCACCTGCATGCCGTCGACGAAGCGCGCATCCCAACCGAAGCGCCAGTCGCCCACCGCCCACGTCAGGCCCAGGCGGGCCTTCAGCTCAGGATAGGTCTCGGCGAAGTTCGTCGTGATCGTGCCGTCGACCGCAACCAGCGGCGCAGCCGGATCTTCCTGGAATTCCCACTTCAGCAGCTGGGTGGCCAGGAAGTTCACCGACAGGCGACCGGCGGTCTCGGGCAGGCCGAACTCGGACAGCGGCACGACCCAGTCGACCTGGAAGTCGATGCCGTCGACGTTGCGCTTGCCGAGGTTGTTGTTCACGGCGAACACATCGGTGGCGCGACCGCTGGCCTCACGGCGGAACAGCGAGCACCACAGGTTGCTGTTGCTGTAGCTCGGGTTGGCGTTCAGGTCGTTGAAGCAGCGCGACACGATCGAGCTCGCGCCCACGGTACCGATGGTGTCGGTGATCCGGTAGCGGAAGTAGTCGACCGACGCGCGCAGCTGCTGGGTTTCGAGCACCGGCTGCCAGGTCACGCCGAAGGTGTACGTGTCCGCCGACTCGGGGTCGAGGTTCACGTTGCCGCCCGTCAGCGCGCGCACCTGCGCGTTGCCGATCGGGAAGTTCGACGGCGCACCCTGCGCGGCGCACAGCGCGTTGACCTGCGCGGCGTTCGCACCGCCGCGCTGCGCGCTGCCGTTCCAGCACGGGTCCTGGAAGGCCGGGAAGCCTTCTGCACCGGCTGGAACAGTTCGAGGATCGACGGCGCGCGCGTGGCCTTGTTGAACGAGCCACGCACCTTGACGGTGTCGATCGGCTTCCACTCGAGGCCGGCCTTGTAGGTTTCGATGCTGCCGGCCAGGTTGTACGACGACTGGCGGAAGCCAAGGTCGAGGGCGAGCAGGTCGACCGCCGGCAGGTCACGCAGCAGCGGCACCGCCAGCTCCGTGAAGTACTCGCGCACGTTGATCTCGCCGTTGATCGGCTGGTTGGCGTTGAAGCCGACCACGTCGCCGCTGCGCAGGGAACTCGTCCGGACGGAAGGTGCCGACATCGCGGCGGTACTCGAAGCCGACCGAGGCGCCCAGCGGGCCCGCGGGCAGGTCGATCACGTCGCCGGTCGCATAGGCCACGACCTGGCTCGCGCTGAACTCGAGCGAGTTGGTCGTGCGGATCGCGACCGCCGCGCCGCAGGCCGCCGACAGCGTGCCGAACGGATTGAACGACGCGCAGCCGCGCGACGCGAGGGCCGCCGGGTTGTCGAGACCGCTCTGCACGCGCGAACGCGACAGGTTGCCGTCCTGGATCTGCAGGCCCTTGACCTCGCCGTAGCTGGCCGAGATGTCCCAGCTCCATTCCTTCGACATCAGCTGGATGTCGCCGCGGACGCCGAGCTGCGCCTGCGACGTATCCCAGGTGTTGAGCTGGATGCGTGGGCCGGCTTCGCTATAGCGACGTTCCCAGGTGAAGCTGGCGCCCGGCGTCGGACGCGAGTTCAGCAGCGTGCGCAGCTGCGCCGGGATCAGCGGGTTGGTCGCCTGGACCGTGACGCCGACGCCTGATGCAACAGGGGTGGGCGCGAGCTGCTGCGGCGCGTCGTAGGACGTGCTCATGATGCGGCCGTACAGCTCGGCCTTCTCGCCGAGGTCGTGGCGCAGGAAGCCCGCGATCTGCTTGCGCTCGAGCGGCAGCTGCAGGTAGTTCACCGGCGCGAAGTTGTACGAGAAGTTCGCCGGGTTGTAGCCCGGGTCGCTGGTGTCGCCGGTGAAGTTGCGGACCGGCGTGTACGAGAACACCGTGCCGTTGGCGTTGAAGCCCACTGCCGAGCTGTTCGGGATGCCAGGGCCGAACAGCGCGTCGTAGGCCGCCTGCGTCGGCGCGTTGGTCGTCGCCCAGGCGATGTAGCCCTGCGGCGTCGTCGTCGAGCCTTGCGGACGGAAGTTCGGGCCGAACTGAACAGCGGAGAATTCGCGCTGACCGGCGAGCAGCTGGTCGCGCTCGTCGAAGGTCACGGCGATGACGGCGTTGCCCTTGTCATCGTTGAAGTTGCCGCCGACCATCAGCTCGTACACCTGCGTGCGGCCGTCGTTCTCGGCCGTGATGCCGTTCTCGACCGAGAACTGCACGCCTTCGAAGTTGCGGCGGGTGCGGATGTTGACGACGCCCGCGATCGCGTCAGAGCCGTACACCGACGACGAACCGCCGGTCAGGATCTCGACGCTCTCGATCAGGCCGGTCGGGATGGTGTTGAGGTCGACGACGCCGCTGGCGTTCGACGGCGTCAGGCGCAGGCCATCGAGCAGCACCAGCGTGCGCTGCGTGCCGAGGCCGCGCAGGTTGACGTTGGCCTGGCCGCCGTTCGACGGGTTGTTCGACGTGGTGGTGACGGACGGCACGAGCTGCGGCAGTTCGTTCAGCACCTGCTCGATCTGCTGCGTGCCAGCCTGGGCGAACACATCGGCGCCGATCGTGACGACGGGGCTGCTGGCCTCGTAGTCCTGCCGCTTGATGCGTGAGCCCGTGACGGTGACCTGCTCGAGGGCCGACGCATCGGCTGCGTCCTGCTCCTGAGCGACCGCGGTGTGTGTGGCGAGCGTCGTCGACGTCGCGGCTCCCATGAGCAACGCGAAGCGAACGGCACGCCGAATTTCCAGCTTCTCGGCCATCATGCCTCCAATTGTTTTCAGCCTTGTGTAGCGCCACACCGACGACTCGAACCGGTCGTTTGGTCGGCACCGCTTCCCTTCATGAGCGGCAGGCAAGGTGCTCCGCCCGCTCAACAGTGGGACGGAGCATACCGGAGTCAGTACAAATACGTATCTGCCAGTGCAAAAAAACAACAAAAGTGCCGGCTAGTGCTGGGGGCGCTCCCGGAACCACACCGACAGCACCCATTTCTCGCCGGCGGCCGGTGCCCGGCCGGCGTGCAGGGAGTGGCGTTCCGGCTGGCCGTCGGGCCGGACGTTGCGGAACGCCAGCAGGTCGCCGGCGGCGCCAGGGAACGACCAGTTCAGGTCGGGAAAATCAGTTTCGCCGCCGCTGTCGGGGCCGGCGAGGTACAGCAGCGCTGTCGCCGTGCGCTGGCCGCGATCCGCCAGTTCGGCGGCGAACGCGGGCACTTCCGGATCGATGTAATCGACATGCTCGTCATAGCGCTCGCCAGTGCGGTAATGCAGCAGGTTCGGCCACTCGGAATTCAGCAGCGGTTGGTTCGACGCCACGCAGATCCGCCGCCACACCAGCGCATGCAGGAAGTCCAGGTCGCCGAGCCCGATCGGTGCGCAGCGGTTGCTGCGCATCGCGTGGCGGGCCTCCCGGCCCATGCTCGCATCGTTGACCTGGGCCGGAGCGAGCAGGTCGGCGTCGACGCCGATCAGGAACTCGCACCATTCGACCGGAACGGCGCCGGTTGCCGTGCCGAGCAGCAGGTCATCGGGCAGGCCGTCCCGCTGCAGCGCGGGTGCCTGCTGCAGCGCGGATCCCTGGGCGGCGCTGCGGTAGACGTCCTCCCAGAAGGCGTCCGGCAGCGGCGGCGTCGGCGGCAGCGTGACCTGGCCGCGCACGGGCGCGACGCCGCGCGCAGCGGCCTCGCGCCTCGCGAGCGGGTGGCCGGCCGCGGCGGCGATCGCGAGCCACTGGGCGCCGCTGCGTTCGGCGGCCTCGGTGCCGTGCCGCAGCAGGTCGCGCGCCAGCGTGAACTGGGCGCAGGCGTCGCCCCGCGTCGCGGCCTCGAACAGCAGCCGCGCGCGCAGTTCGGTCTGGCCCGGCGGCAACAACAGCGCGAGCTGCGCGCTGGCGCGATGACTGCCCAGCATCGCGGCGGTCGCGAGGTGCTGCAGGGCCCGCTCGATGCTGTGCTCGGCCCACAGACCCGCCGCATGCAGCGCCGCGAAGCAGGCATAGGCACTGGCGTCGCCGCCTCGCGCGCCGCGCTCGAGCCGTGCAAGTCCCGCGGCGGCGTCGGCCGGCCAGTGATGCCCGGTCAGCAGCCAGGCCGCCAGCATCGTGTTGGCCTGCGCCATGCCGTCATCGGCGAGCCGCACGAGGCGGCGGCCCGCCGCGGCGCGCTGGCCGCTGCGG
The DNA here is from genome assembly GCA_037367405.1 of Ottelia alismoides. NCBI lineage: Eukaryota > Viridiplantae > Streptophyta > Magnoliopsida > Alismatales > Hydrocharitaceae > Ottelia > Ottelia alismoides. The sequence goes on along the minus strand of JAZKJV010011117.1, from coordinate 44,124 downwards.
TCGAGTGCGAGCAACTCGCTGAGCTGCTGGTCGGGGTTCGGTGCGTTGCGGTCGTTCATCGCGGGGAGCCTCTACTGAATGGAGGCGAAAAAAAAGCGGGGCCGAAGCCCCGCTTTCTCTCGTGGCCACCGCAGTGGCCCGATGCCATGGCTCAGCTCAGAACTTGAACTCGACACCCACGTACATGAAGCGGCCGATCGGGTCATACGACTCCGCGGCGGTCTCCGTGCCCGTGATGTTCGACGCGAAGTTCTGCGCGACCAGCGGCGGCTTCTTGTCGAACACGTTGTCGACACCGAAGTAGACGCCGTACTTGTCGTCGTCACCCCAGTTGTAGCGCACCTGCATGTCGTTGTAGGTGTAGGCGCCGATCGGCAGCGTGTTCGGCAGCGTGTCGACGATCGAGCTCTGGTAGATCACGCGCCAGGTCGCCGTGAAGCCACCGATCTCGTAGCCGAGGTTCAGGTTCGCGCGATGCTCGAAGCCGGCACCGAGGCGGCCGTCGCCATTCAACTGGCCCTTGTTGATCTCGATGGGCTGGCCAGCCAGCGGCTGCAGGTTCAGCTTGTCGAGGTAGGTGTAGGCGAGGCCGAGGTTGAACGTGTGGCCGTTCTCCAACGTGTACGCCCAGCGCGTTGCGAGGTCGATACCCGCCGTCTCGATGACGGCCGCGTTCACCGGACCCGAGTCGATGTTGTACAGCGTGCCGGGGCCGCGCGCGCGCACCGGGCTGGCCGGCTCACGCGTGATGAACGAGCACAGCGCCGACGAGCCGCCCGACTGGGCGCACTGGTTGATGATGAACTGGCGCGGCACGAGCGCGATGCCGTCCTCGATCTCGATGTCGAACCAGTCCAGGGTCAGCTGGAAGCGCGGCAGGAAATCCGGCGTCCAGACCAGGCCCGCGGTCAGGGTCTTGGCGGTTTCTTCGTTCAGCAGCGGGTTGCCGCGGTCGAAGCCCTGGTAGGACTGCACGTCGCGGTTCGGGTCAGAGAAGAACACGCCCATGTTGGCGGCGATGTTCGCGGCAAAGCCCGGCTGCGCGCGGCAGTAGCTGGCGACCGCGGCACTGGTGCCGGTCGGGGCCGTCGTCGCGCCGATGCCGTTGCAGGGGTCGACGAGGCCCGACGGGAAGGTCTGCGACGGACCCTGGAACAGCTCGCCGATGTTCGGCGCGCGGGTCGCGACCGAGTACACGGCGCGCAGGCGCAGTCCGTCGAGAGCCTGCCAGGTGAGGCCGGCCTTCCAGCTGAACACGTCGCCGACGGTGGTGTAGTCGCCGATGCGGCCCGCGAGTTCGAGGTCGAGGCTGTCGAACACCGGCACGAGGGTCTCGACATAGGCTTCCGTGACGCTGTAGTCGCCTTCCGTGTTGGTCAGCGCGTTGCCCAGCGTGTTGCCCGCCTGGGTCTCGGCCGAGAACTTCTCGGAGCTGTCTTCACGACGATGCTCGAGGCCGGCCGCGACCTTGATCGCGCCCGCCGGCAGTTCCCACAGGTCGCCGACGATGTTCGCGGCGGCCACCTTCTGCTCGATGGTCGCTTCGTACGTGTCCAGCGTCTGGCCGTTGTTGGTCAGGTACGCAGCGGCACCGGCCGACACCGAGTTGAAGCCGAACGGGTTGAAGGGCTGGCAGCCCGCCGCGCGCGCGGCGGCGTTACGGCAGATCGGCGCGCCGGTCATCGGGTCGGCGATCGCATCGAGCGCGAAGAAGTAGCGGTCGCGCAGGCCGGTCTCGGAGAACGTGAAGTCGGTCGTCTTGCTCGCGTTTACGTAGACGTCCCACTTCCAGTCCTCGAACACCGTGCCGCGCACGCCGAGCACGACGCGCTCGAATTCGCGGTCGTTGCGGTTCGAGCGGTCGAACACGCCGTTCATGCGCTTGAAGAACTGCAGGTTGGTCTGCCCGGTCGCGATCATCTGGGTGCGGATCGGAGCCGGGATGAACGGGTTGTCGATCGTCAGGCCGGCATACGAGTCGCCGGTCGGCGTGATCGCATCGTCGTTCGCCGTCGCGAGCGGTTCGAGGCGCGAACGGGACTTCGTGTCCGCGTAGCTGCCCTCGAAGAACACTTCGAGGTTCTCGGTCAGCTCGTACTTGCCGAGGGTCGTCAGCAGCATGCGCTCGAGCGGCACGGCGATGTAGCGCTCGGCATTGCGGTTGAAGCCGTCGATGGCGCTGCCGCGATACGCGATCAGGTTGTTGTTCGCGTCATACGTCCAGTCGGTGATGGCAGGCGCTGGCCCGTTGGTGAAGAAGCGGCCCTGCGGCACGAAGCCCGAGCGGAACGGGCGGTCGTTCGCCGAGATCGCGCGGTTGCGCGAACGCAGGCCCGCGTCCTTGTCCCAGGTGAGGTTGGCCGTGATGTTGCCGCGCTCGCCGATGTTGAAGCCCGCGGTCAGCGAGCCCATGTAGCGATCGTTGTCGCTCTCCGAGGTCTGGCCGCTCTGGCCGCGGAACTCGAAGCCCTCGAAGTCGTCCTTCAGCGTGAAGTTCACCACGCCGGCGACGGCTTCCGAGCCGTACTGCGCCGAGGCGCCGCCCGTGATGATCTCGATGCCCTTGATCAGGTCCGTCGGGATGTTGTTGATGTCGACTGACGACGTGCCGCCGAGGCCCGACACGACGCGCCGGCCGTTGATCAGCACCAGCGTGCGCTGGTCACCGGCGTTGCGCAGGTTCAGCGTGGAGACGCCGTTGCCCGAGGTCAGGAAGTTCGAGTTGGCACGCGACACACCCGCGGTGCCGAAGGCCGGCAGTTCCTGCAGGATGTCGACGACGTTCTGCGAACCCTGCGAATCGAGCAGTTCGGACGTGATCACCTGCACCGGCACGGAAGACTCAACCTCCGTGCGCGCGATGCGCGAACCCGTGACGACGACCTGCTCGAGGCCATCTGCCTCTTGCGCCTGCGTCGGCGCGGCTGCACCGGCACCGAACGTTGCAAGCACCGCGGCGACGTACACGGACACGCGTGTCGCAGCGCCGCTACGCGACGAGAAAGGAATACTCATCAAGCATCTCCTCAGCAAAGATGCGCGGAGCATACTCCTGCGCCGCAGGATATGAAATTCATGTTGCGAAGAAGCAACAGCCGGAAACGAAAAAGGCGGCCCTGAGGCCGCCTTCTCCGCACGGTGTTGCCACCGCCTTGCGCGTTGAGCCTGGGCTCAGCGCGTGACGATGCGCAGCGTGACGCGGCGATTCGTCAGGCGACCTTCTTCGGTCGCGTTGCTCGCGATCGGCTGGCGCTCGCCGTAGCCACGCGCGCGCACCGCATTGGTGACGCCCTTGTCGGCGAGGTACTTCAGCACGGTCTCGGCACGACGCTGCGACAGGTTCTGGTTGTAGCCATCCGAACCGACGTTGTCCGTGTGGCCCGCGACCTCGACCTTGATGTCGGTGTAGCGCAGCAGCGTGCCCGCGGCGCCGTCCAGGATCGCGAAGCTCTCGGGGCGCAGGTCAGCGCTGTTGGTGTCGAACACCACGCCCGGCAGCTGGATTTCCTTGGTGAACGGGCAGCCGCGGAAATCGACGCGCTCGCCAGCCGGCGTGTTCGGGCACTCGTCCTTGCTGTCGACGACGCCGTCGCCATCGCTGTCGAGTTCGCAGCCCTTGCCATCGACCTTCGTGCCAGCCGGCGTGTTCGGGCACTGGTCCTTGCTGTCGACGACACCGTCGCCATCGCTGTCGATCTCGCAGCCGTTCGCGTCGACGCGCGTGCCGGCCGGCGTGTTCGGGCAGCGATCGTTCGGGTCGATCACGCCGTCGCCATCGCTGTCGAGCGGGCAGCCATCGGCGTTGACGGGAGTGCCGGCGGGCGTGCCCGGGCACTTGTCCATGTTGTCGGTGACGCCGTCACCATCGCTGTCCGCCGGCGGCGGCGGCGGCGGCGGCGTGCCACCCCACGAATACTGCAGGCCGATGCCGGCCAGGTAGTCCACCGCGTCCTCGTCCGGGGTGACCGCCGAACCGAGCTGGCGGCGCGCGCCCAGTTCGCCGCGCAGCTGCAGGTTGGTGCCGAGTTCGGTGTTCTTGGCGAGATCGGCGAGCACGCCGAAGCCCAGCGTGACCATCGCGTTCTTGTCGCTGGCACCCACCGACGGCTTGCTCTCGAGCCGGCCGGCGCCGATCTTGATGAACGGGCTGATCGTCTGGTCGCGGAAGAACACGCGCGCCACGGCGAGCTCGAAGCCGTCGAGGTTCAGCTTGCTGTTGGCGAGGCCGTCATGCTCGGCACCGAACAGCGACAGTTCCGCATTCCACTTCTCGCTGACCACGCGGCCGACCGAGAACGCGAAGCCGACGCCGTCATCGGCGTTGCGCGCATCGTCGAGCCAAGCACCCTGCACCTGCGGCGCGACATAGATGCTGCCGACATCCGAACCGGCGAAAGCGGCCTGGCTGCCGAGCAAGGTGGCGGCCGCCGTGAGGGCGAGACCGAAGGACTTCTTCATGGACGCATCTCCACTTCTTTAGTGTTGCGCGGGCGCACCGCGCGGTCAGAGGCGCGGATCATACCCGACGCGGCGCAGTTCGTGCAGCCGCTGTCTGCGTTGCGCCGCTGCAACGACCCGGTGTCGTCAGGATTGGCCGCGGGCGCGGAACGCGCCGTGGATGACGCGGTCGCCGGTGCGGATGCCGCGGCGGGCGACTTCGCCGCCGCGCAGTTCGAGCACGGCGAGCACGGGACGGCCGGACGACAGCGTCTCGAGCGAGTGCGGGGTCGTGTTCTCGTGGATCGTGACGATGCGGCCGCGCGCATCGATGAACAGCATGTCGAGCGGGATGAAGGTGTTCTTCATCCACATGCTCGCGACGCGCGGCCGGTCGTTGACGAACAGCATGCCCTGGTCGGCGGGCAGGTCGCGGACGAACATCAGCCCCTGCATCTGCCGCTCGCCGGTGTCGGCGATCCAGACGCGAAAGGTGTGCCGCGCGGCGCCGTTGCCGCGCACGATGCTGAGCTCCGCGCGCGGAAAGCTCGCGAGTTCCTGCACGCCCGGCGGGCGCGCGGTGGCGTCAGCGGCCGGCTGTGCCTGGGTCGGCAGGGCCGCGGCGCTGAGGCACAGCAGGGCTGCCAGCATCCGGATCTTCAAAGCTCACCTCGGTGATGAAATCGAAGCGGCTCAGCAGCAGCCGCTCGTTGCCCGTCAGTGACAGCGCCGGCGCGGTGCAGAAGCCGCGCGCCGTAATCTGCCAGCTGCGCCGCGCGCCGCCAAGCGCGCCGACGCGCGCCATGTCGAGCTGGTCGGTCGTGCACCGCGCGCCGCCGCGCGTCGCGAAGATGCGCTGCTCGCCGTCGAAGATGACCGTGACGTTGGTCGGCCGCGACGTGACGCTGCGGCCCTCGGGCGTGTCGTCGATCCCGAACACGAAACGCAGGCGCCGGCCGTCGCTCTGCGCCGGACCGGCGATCGCCACGCGCAGGCCCTTGCCGTCGGGGCGGGGGCCGCCCTCGCAGTGCATCTCGGCATCGCGCCAGGCGATGTCGAGGTCGAGCGTGCCGCGCAGCCGCGCGCGCAGCTGGCCGCGGCCGTCGTGGGTGCAGCGCGCCGGCGCGGGTGTGCCGGCCGCGCTTGCCGCGCCGGGCGCCATGGTCGCGGGCGCGCCGCCGCCAGCGGCGAGCAAGGTCAGCAGGGCGATGCCAGGCAGTGTGTCCACCGCCGCTAGCTGACCAGAACTTTCAGCGCATGACCAGCATCGACTTCGCGAGCCACGCCATGCCGCGTGCATAGGCCTTCGCGACATGCATGGTGACAGTCAGCAGCAGCGCGCCGACGACCAGCATCGCGATGATGCCGGGCCACTGGATCAGCAGTGTCCAGGCTCCTTCGTCCGCGCCGATATGGATGCCGCCCGCGGCGTCATGCAGGCCGAGCAGCCGCGCGCCTTCCCAGAGTGCGCCGAACGGCAGCGCAAGGCCGACCACGAGGCCGACGACGGCGATCAGGAAGCCCGCGACGCCGAGCGGCAGCCGCACCACGAAGTACGCGAGCGTGGTCCAGGTGCGCAGGTCGCGCAGCATCGCGACACCGCGCTGCCACAGCGTCTGCGGCGCGCCGGGATGCTGCGGGCGGCGCGGCATGCGCTCGCCCGTCATGGCTTCGATCAGGCGGCCCTTCGCCGAGCGCGATGACGCGCGTCAGGCCGATGAAGGCGAGGAACAGGGCACGCCGATGATGAAGATCAGCAGCGGCAGCGTGACCGACACGCCCGCGACCGCGAGCGTGAAGTAGAACAGGCCGGTGGGCAGCGCGAGCAGCAGCAGGAACAGCGCGGTCCAGGCGCGCACGTCGCTGAACACGCCGAAGAATCGCCGCAGTGCGCCGGCCTCGGCGCCGCGCGGCCGCGGCGGGTTCAGCGCGACGCGTACGCGCGCTTCGGTGTCGCGATAGGCCTCGGCGACCTCGGCGGGCGCGCCGTAAGTGCTCGCGATCAGCTCGAGTACATCGGCCTCCGATTTCCCGGCATGCGCGGCGAGCTCGGCGCGCAGGTATTCCTCGGCGTCGTACAGCGCGTCCTGGACCAAGGCAGGATCCTCGCCGGAGAGCGCATCGCGCAGTTGGCGAGGTAGTCGTTGATCGAGCGCGGGGCGGGGCGGGTCATGGCAGTTCTCCGGGTGACGCATCGTCCGCGGTCGGTTCGTCGCCGGTGAAGCGGTCGACGAAGTCGCGCGTGGTCGTCCAGGCGCGGCGCCAGTCGGCGAGCACGCGGCGACCTTCTTCGGTGATGCGGTAATAGCCGGCGCGGCGGGCCGCTGTAGGAAGGCACGACGCGGCTGGTCAGCAGGCCGCTCGCCGACAGCGCCCGCAGCACGGGGTAGATCGTGCCTTCCTTGAATAGCGGCTCGCCGTCCTGGGCGCGGTTCAGGCGCTTGGCGATCTCGTAGCCGTACAGGTCTTCGCGGGTGCTGGCCAGCACGGCCAGCAGCACCAGCGCGACCAGGCCGGAATTGAGGTCTTTCTGGAACTTGCGGGCGTGACTATCGTCCATTTGTCGATACTGTGATTTAAACAATACTGTTAGTCAAGCAGTATTATCAGTTGAATAAATCTCATGTCTTGCCCCGGGCAGGCCGCTGCTAGACTGCGGCCGCATGGCTGACACGTTGCGGATCGAGATCACGCCCGAGATTCCGGCGGCGCTGGCGCGCCTGCCCGAACTCGCCACCAACCTCTACTTCAGCTGGGACCGCCGACCCGGGCCCTGTTCGAGCAGATCGACCCGACCCTCTGGGGCCAGGTGCGCGGCAACCCGAAGCTGATGCTGCGCTGCGTTGCGCAGGAGTCGCTGAACCGCGCGGCGGCGGATGCAGGCTTCCTCGCGCGTTACACCGAGGTTCTGGGCGCCTTCGACGCCTATATCCAGGCGCCACCGCAGCAGGGCGCGCCGCTGGTCGCCTATTTCTGCGCCGAGTACGGCTTCAACCAGAGCCTGCCCATGTATTCGGGCGGCCTCGGCGTGCTCGCCGGCGATCACTGCAAGGCGGCCAGCGACGAACGCCTGAATTTCATCGCCGTCGGCTTGCTGTACGGCCAGGGCTACTTCACGCAGACGGTCGACAGCGACGGCGTGCAGCACGCGTCGTATCGCGAGCACGATCCGCGCGACCTGCCGATCGAGCCCGTGCGCACTGCCGCGGGCGAGTGGGTCACGGTGACGCTGCCGATCGCCGGTCGCGTCGTGCACGTGCGGTTGTGGGTTGCGCATGTCGGCCGGATCCGCGTGCTGCTGCTCGATACCAACACGCCGCAGAATTCGCCGGCCGACCGCGACATCACGCATCGCCTGTACGGCGGCGACGAGGCGGCGCGCATCCGGCAGGAGATGGTGCTCGGCATCGGCGGCGTGCGCGCGCTGCGCGCGATCGGGCTCGCGCCTGCGGTGTGGCACATGAACGAAGGCCATGCCGCGTTCCTGACGCTGGAACTGCTGCGCGAAGCGCTGGCGCGGGGCCTGGACCAGGCCGCGGCCATCGAGTACGTCGCGGCGCAGTGCGCCTTCACGACGCATACGCCGGTGGCCGCGGGCCACGATGCGTTCGGGCACGACCTGCTGCTCGCGCACTTCGGCGATTACCTGCGCGAGCTCGGCATCAGCGCCGAAACCCTGGTGTCGCTGGCGCGCGGCCCGCATGCTCCGCACTCGTTCAACATGACGCGGCTCGCGCTCACGGGCGCGCGGCACGTCACCGGCGTGAGCCGGCTGCACGGCATCGTGTCGTCGCAGCTGGTCGCCGACCACTGGCCCGAACTGCGTCCGGACGAGAACCCGGTCGGTTACGTCACCAACGGCGTGCACGTGCCGACCTTCCTGCATCAGAAGTGGGCCGAGTTCTTCGACGAGGTCGCGGGGCCGGACTGGCGCGAGAAGCTCTCGGATGAAGAACACTGGCGCGTGCTCGAGCGCGTGCCGGACCGCAGCTGGTGGTCGGCTGGCCAGACGGTCAAGTCGGACATGCTGGCCTGCGTCCGCGAGCGGCTGCGCCGCGAGTTCGGTCGCGCCGGGCAGAACCCGGTGCAGTGGCGCCACATCACGCGTTATCTCGACCCGGCCAAGCCCGACGTGCTCGTGATCGGCTTTGCGCGACGCTTCGCGACCTACAAGCGCGCAGCGCTGCTGCTGCGCGACCGCGCGCGCCTCGCGCGCCTGGTCAACGACGCGAACCGTCCGGTCGTGTTCCTGTTCGCCGGCAAGGCGCACCCCGCCGACCTGCCCGGCCAGGCCGTGCTGCGCGAGATCAAGCAGGCGATGCTGTCGCCCGACCTGGTCGGGCGCGTGATCTTCATCGAGGACTACGACATCCAGCTCGCGCGCTGGCTGGTGTCGGGCTGCGACGTCTGGCTGAACAACCCGATCGCGCCGCTCGAGGCGAGCGGCACGTCGGGCATCAAGGCCGCGGTCAACGGCCGCCTGAATCTCTCCGTGCTGGACGGCTGGTGGGCCGAGGGCTTCGCCGAGGACAACGGCTGGGGCCTGCCACCGGTCGAGGTGCAGGACCCGCACCGCCGCGACGAGCTCGAATCGCAGCTGCTGCTCGACACGATCGAAGAAGAAGTCGTGCCGCTTTACTACACGCGCGGCGACCATGGCTGTCCGAACGAATGGGTGCGGCGCTGCAAGCGCGCGATGATGACCGTGATCCCGCGCTTCAACATGCGTCGCGCGGTCGCCGACTACGCGCGCGGCATCTATCTGCCGGCCGCGGTGCAGGGTGCGCGGCTCGCGGACCACGACGCGGCGGGCGCGCGCACTCTGGCGCAGTGGAAGGCGCGCGTGCGGCGCGACTGGGGCCGTGTCGGGCTGCGTGCACTCGGGGCGTTGCCGCAGGCGATGCCGCGCGCCGAAGCGCTGCGCCTGCGGGTGGCGGTGCAGCTGGGCGCGCTCGCGCCCACCGACGTGCGCGTCGAGTTCATCGCGAGGCGCGAACTCCCCGAGACGCCGCGCGACCTGCCGCTGCTGGCCTCGACGCGGCCGCTGCGCGTCAACGGTGAACGCCGCGCCGTCGATCGCGGCGAGTGGCGCGCGCTGCTGGTGCCGACCGGCGAGACGGAGCCGGACGGCGCGCACGTCTACGCGCTCGATGCAGCGGCGCCGTCCTGCGGCCAGTTCCGTGCCGAGGTCTGTGCTTATCCGTGGCACGAGCTGCTGGCGCAGCCGCTCGAGCTGGGCCTGATGCGGCGGTTGTAGCGACGCCCGCGCCGCGGGCGCCCTGGCACGCTCAGCCGCGGTCCGGGGCGAGCACGAGCGCGCCGAGCGGCGGCAGCGTCAGGTCGAGCGAGCAGGGCTGGTCCATCGAAGGCTCGTCGAGCGTCTGCAGGCTGCCGAGATTGCCGACGTTGCTCCCGCCGTAGACGCCGGCATCGGTGTTCATGATCTCGCGATAGCGACCCCGGTGCGGCACGCCAATCCGGTACGCATGGCGTGGCACGGGCGTGAAATTCAGCGCAACGACCAGGCCGGGCTGGTCTGCATGCTGGCGACGCTCGAACACCAGCACGGAGTGCCAGCGGTCGTCGCAGCTGAGCCACCGGAACCCGACCGGCTCGAACTCGCGCGCATGCAACCGCGCATCCTGCCGGTACAGGTGGTTCAGGTCGCCGACCAGGCGACGCACGCCGGCATGCTGCGGATCATCCAGCAGGTGCCACGGCAGCGCGGTGCGGAAATCCCATTCGGTCGGCTGGGCGAATTCGCCGCCCATGAACAGCAGCTTCTTGCCCGGGAAACACCACTGCCACGCGAACAGCAGCCGCAGGTTCGCGTAGCGCTGCCAGGCGTCGCCCGGCATGCGGCCGAGCAGCGAGCGCTTCAGGTGCACGACTTCGTCGTGCGACAGCGGCAGCACGAAGTTCTCGCTGTAGGCGTACATCATGCCGAACGTCAGCCGCTCGTGATGATGACCGCGGTGCACCGGGTCTTCCTGGAGGTAGGCCAGCGTGTCGTGCATCCAGCCCATGTTCCACTTCATCGAGAAGCCGAGTCCGCCATCGTGCGCGGGCCGGCTGACCATCGGCCAGTCGGTCGACTCCTCGGCGATCACGACGGCGCCGGGGAAGCGCGCGTGCGCGACGGCATTGAGCTCGCGCAGGAAGTCGATGGCCTCGAGGTTCTGGTTGCCGCCGTGCCGGTTCGGCGCATAGTCGAGGCCGCTGCGCCCGTAGTCGAGGTAGAGCATCGAGGCCACGGCATCGACGCGCAGGCCGTCGAAGTGGAACTGCTCGAGCCAGTAGCAGGCACTCGAGATCAGGAACGAGCGCACCTCGCGGCGGTCGTAGTCGAACACCAGCGTGCCCCAGTCGCGGTGCTCGCCCTTGCGCGGATCGGCGTACTCGTAGAGCTGCTCGCCGTCGAACTGCGCGAGCCCATGGGCGTCGCGCGGGAAGTGGCCGGGCACCCAGTCGAGCAGCACGCCCAGTCCGGCGGCGTGACAGCGGTCGACGAACTCGCGCAGGCCGTCGGGCGAGCCGAAGCGCGCGGTCGGCGCGAACTGGCCGGTGACCTGGTAGCCCCAGCTGTCATCGAGCGGATGTTCGGCGATCGGCAGCAGTTCGATGTGCGTGAAGCCGAGCTCCTGGACGTAGGGGATCAGCAGGTCGGCGAGCTCGCGGTAGCTCAGGAAGCCGCCATCGCCGCGGCGGCGCCAGGACCCGAGGTGCACCTCGTAGATCGACAGGGGTGCGTGCAGCCAGGCGCGTTCGGCGCGACGCGCCAACCAGTCGCCGTCGTTCCAGTGGTGCGCGGGCGGCGCAGCGACCACCGACGCGGTGGCCGGGCGCAGTTCGGACGCACGGGCGTAGGGATCGGCGCGCAATGCGACCTGGCCGCTGCCGCGATGACGGATCTCGAACTTGTACAGCTCGCCCGCGCCCAGGCCGGGCACGAACAGTTCCCAGACGCCGCTGACGCCGAGCGAGCGCAGCGGATAGCGCCGGCCATCCCATTGGCAGAACGGGCCGACGACGCTGACGCGTTCGGCGTTCGGCGCCCAGACGGCGAACAGCACGCCCTCGACGCCCTCGATGCGGCGCGGATGCGCGCCGAGGAAGCGCCACGCCTCCTGATGGCGGCCGCCGCTGAACAGCCACAGGTCGTCGGCCCCGGTCTGCGGCGCGAACGCATACGGATCGACCTGGGAGCGGCCATGGCCGTGGCTGTCGCGCCAATGCAGCCGCCAGCGCGCTGCGGCTGCCAGGGGCGCAGCGGACTCCAGCGCGAAGAAGTCGCTGTCGGCGAGCCGCGGCAGCGGCCCCACGCCTTCGAGCACGACATCCGATGCGGCCGGGATATAGGCGAGGAAGCGATGCTGGCCGGGTTCGCTGTGCAGGCCCAGGACCGAATGCGGGTCGTGATGCCGACCCTCGGCGATCCGCCGCAGGTCGGTCTCGAACCGTGCGCAGGTCTCGGGACGCCATCCTTGCATGGGCGCTATAGTGTCAGAAGAGAGCACACGGAGGCTGCACTTGAGTCCGAAGCAACCGGCCCGCGCCTCGTCGGGGCGCTATGTCAGTCGACTCACGAGCGGCACGCTGGCCGTCATCATGGCGGGCGGCCGCGGCGAGCGCCTGCGCGAGCTCACGCAGCATCGCTGCAAGCCGGCGACGCCGTTCGGCGGCAAGTTCCGCATCATCGATTTCGTGCTGTCGAACTGCGTCAACTCGGGCATCCGGCAGATCTCGGTGCTGACGCAGTACAAGGCGCAGTCGCTGATCCAGCACGTGCAGCGCGGCTGGGGCTACCTGCGCGGCGAATTCGGCGAGTTCGTCGAAGTGGTGCCGGCGCAGCAGCAGACCGGCGGCCACTGGTACCTCGGCACGGCCGATGCCGTCTACCAGAACCTCGAGCTGATCCTGTCGCACCGCCCGAAGCACGTGCTGGTGCTGGCCGGCGACCACATCTACAAGATGGACTACGGTCCGATGATCGCCTACCACGTCGAGAAGGGCGCCGACATCACCGTCGGCGTCGTCGAGGTGCCGCGCGACGAGGCCCGCGCGTTCGGCGTCATGACCACCACCGAGTGGAACCGCGTGACTCGATTCGCCGAGAAGCCCGCCGAGCCGGACTGCATGCCGGGCAAGCCCGGGGTCGCGCTCGCGTCGATGGGCATCTATGTCTTCAACACGCGGCTGCTCGAGAAGCTGCTGCTCGAGGATGCGGCCGATCCGGCGTCGCAGCACGATTTCGGCAAGAACATCATCCCGAAGTCGATCGACGCGCTGCAGGTGTTCGCCTATCCGTTCCAGGACGTCAAGACGCGCGCGCAGAACTACTGGCGCGACGTCGGCACGATCGACGCTTACTACGAGGCCAACCTCGAACTCGTGCACGTCAAGCCCGAGCTCAACATCTACGACGAGGAATGGCCGATCTGGACCTACCAGGTGCAGCAGCCGCCGGCCAAGTTCGTGCTCGACGAGGAGAGCCGCCGCGGCATGGCGATCAACTCGGTCGTGTCGGGCGGCTGCATCGTGTCGGGCGCGGTGGTGCGCAACTCGCTGCTGTTTTCGAACGTCCGGATCGACGAGCGCTCGAAGATCGAGCGCGCCGTGATCCTGCCGAACGTCCACGTCGGCAGGGGCTGCGTGATCCACGGTGCGGTGATCGACGAAGGCTGCGACATCCCCGATGGCACCGCCATCGGCGTCGATCCGAAGGCCGATCGCGAGCGCTTCAACGTCACGGAGCGCGGCGTCGTGCTGGTGACCGCGGACATGCTGCGCGCACCGTGAGCGGCGCGGCGACGGACGGCGCCGGCGCGCCGAAGCTGGCGGTGGCGATCCTGTGGCACATGCACCAGCCGCAGTATCGCGACGCGTTCACCGGCGAGTACGTGTTGCCGTGGACCTACCTGCACGCGATCAAGGACTACGTCGACATGGCGGCCCACCTCGAGCAGGTGCCGGGGGCCCGCGCGGTCGTCAACTTCACGCCGGTGCTGCTCGAGCAGATCGACGAGTACTCGCAGCGCATCGCGGCGCACCTCGCGAGCGGCGCGCCGCTCGGCGACGCCGTGCTCGCCTGCCTCAGCGATGCGCCGCTGCCGGTGGAGCCGGCGGCGCGGGCCGCGCTGCTGCAGGCCGCTGCTGCGCGCGAACCGCGAGCGCCTGATCGAGCGCCATGCGCCGTTCGAGGCGCTGGCGGCGATCGCGCGCCAGGTCGCGACGCCCGAGCGCGCCGCGTGGGCCTCGGATGCGCTGATCCGCGATCTCGCGGTCTGGTATCACCTGGCCTGGATCGGCGAGACGGTGCGGCGCGCGGATCCGCGCGTCGCGGCGCTCGAGGCCCGCTCGCTGGCGTATTCGAGCGCCGACCGCCGCGAGCTGCTGACGCTGATCGGCGAGCTGCTGGCTGGCGTGCTGCCGCGCTACCGCGCGCTGGCGCAGGGTGGGCGCGTCGAGCTGTCGGTGACGCCTTACGGTCATCCGATCCTGCCGCTGCTGTTCGACCTGCATGTGGCGCGCGAGACGCAGCCGGGTGCGGAGCTGCCCCGCCACCGCGTCTATCCGGGCGGCGCGGCGCGCGCCGCCTGGCATGTCGACGAAGGGTTGCGAGTGTTCGAGACGCACTTCGGCTTCCGTCCGGTGGGCTGCTGGCCCGGCGAGGGCGCGGTGCACACGCAGTCGCTGCAGCTGCTCGAATCGGCCGGGTTCCGCTGGGCCGCGACCAGCGCCAACGTGCTGCGGGCGAGCCTCGGGGGACGGGCCGACGATCCGGCTGCCTACGACCGTCCGTGGCGCGTCGCCGACGGCAGCCTGCGCTGCTTCTTCCGGCACGATCACCTGTCCGATGCGATCGGCTTCGAGTACTCGCGCTGGCATGGCGACCATGCGGCGGCGCATCTCGCGGCCGAACTCGGCGCGCTGGCCGAGCGCTGGCGCGAGGCCAGTGGCGACCGGCCGGAAGGCCTCGCCGAACGGCTCGTGCTGGTGGCGCTCGATGGCGAGAACGCCTGGGAGCATTTTCCGTACAACGGCTACTGGTTCCTGCGCGCGATGTACGCGGCGCTCGCGGCCGATCCGCGCCTCGAACTCGTCACGCTCGGCGAGTTCTGCGCGCGCAACGCGGCGGCGCCGTCGCTGCCGCGGGTCACGGCGGGCAGCTGGGTGCACGGCACGCTGTCGACGTGGATCGGCGACCCGGCCAAGAACGCGGCCTGGGACCTGCTCTGCGATGCCAAGCTCGCGTTCGACGCTGCGGTCGCCGCGGGCACGCTGCAGGGCGAGGCGCTGCGCGCCGCCGAGCAGCAGCTTGCGCTGTGCGAGAGCTCCGACTGGTTCTGGTGGTTCGGCGATTACAACCCGATCGATGCGGTGCGGCAGTTCGACGAGCTGTACCGCCGGCAGCTGAAGACGCTGTATCGGTGTCTCGGCGCCGCGCCGCCCGCGACGCTCGACCAGTCGCTCGCGCGGCAGCGCGCCGACGACGGCCAGGCCGAGCTCGGCGGCGTGATGCGGCGTGCCCATGCCTGAGGCGTTGCTCGCGCCACGGCGCGCCGGAGTCCTGCTGCACCTGACCGCACTCGCGCGCGACGACGGGCGCGGCGTGCTCGGCGCACGGGCGCGCGAATTCGTCGACTGGCTCGCGACGGCCGGCTTCCGCGTCTGGCAGATCCTGCCGGTCGGGCCGACTGGTTCCGACGGTTCGCCGTACTGGGTGCGCTCCGACCACGCCGGCAACGTCGCGCTGCTCGATGCGGCGGAAATGCCGGCGCCGGAAGGTGACGACTACGCGCGGTTCGTTGCCGCGTCGGCGCACTGGTTGCCCGACTGGGCGCTTCACGAGGCGCTGCGCTCGGCGCATGGCGGTGCGCCATGGCCGCAGTGGCCGGCTGCGCTGCGCGATCGCGACGCGGATGCGCTGCGGGTCGCCAGTCGCGATCATGTCGCGGCCATCGAGCGCGAATGCCAGCTGCAGTACGCGTTCGCGGTGCAATGGCGGCGATTGCGCGAACATGCCGCGACGCGCGGCGTCGAGCTGTTCGGCGACCTGCCGATCTACGTCGCACCCGATTCGGTCGAGACCTGGTGCCACAGGGCGCAGTTCCAGCTCGATACGACCGGGCGGCCGCGCGCCGTCGCCGGCGTGCCGCCGGACTATTTCGCGGCAGATGGCCAGCTGTGGGGCAACCCGCTGTACGACTGGGAGGCGATGCGGGGCGACGGCTTCCGCTGGTGGCGCGCGCGCATCGGTGCGGCGCTGGCGCGCTTCGACCTGCTGCGGCTCGATCATTTCCGCGGTCTGGAATCGCACTGGGCGGTGCCGGCGGATGCGACCACGGCGCGTGGCGGTGCGTGGTGCCCGACGCCGGGCGATGCGTTGCTGGATGCGTTCGCGCGCGACCTCGGCGCGCTGGAGCGGGCTGCGTCGCCGGAACTGCCGTTCGTCGCCGAGGATCTCGGCGTGATCACGCCTGAAGTCGATGCGCTGCGGCGGCGGTGGCGCTTGCCCCGGCATGCACGTCGTGCAGTTCGGCTTCGACGGCAGCGGCGACAACCCGCACCTGCCGCACATGCACCGCCATCGCAGCGTCGCGTACACCGGCACGCACGACAACGACACGACGACCGGCTGGCTGCAGTCGCTCGACGGCGAGACGCTGCGCCGGGTCGAGCACTACTTCGGGCGCGCGCGGCGATGGGCTCGCGGCCGCGGTGCTGCGCACCACGCTGGCATCGGTCAGCCGGCTGTGCGTGCTGCCGCTGCAGGACCTGCTCGGTCTCGGCTCCGAGGCGCGCTTCAACACGCCGGGCACGGTGCAGGGGAACTGGAGCTGGCGGCTGCCGCCCGGGCGTCTCGATGACGCCATCTCGCGACAGTGCGCGTTGCTGAACCGCGGAATGGGCCGCGCGTAAAGCAGCCGTTCAGATTGGTCTGCTAGGATCGGGGCGCCGATCTGGAGAACCGCCATGAGATCCGCCTTGCGCATGCCGCTTCCACTCCGCCTTCGCCCGGCGACCTGGGCGGCGGTGGCGCTGGTCGCCGCGCTGCTGGTGCTGTCGGGTTGCGCGGCGTTCGCGCCGCGGTTCGAGACGCCGCAGTTGTCGATCGTCAGCGTCGAGATCCTGAAGGGCGACCTGTTCGAACAGCGCCTGCGCGCCCGGATGCGCGTGCAGAACCCCAACGATCGAGACCTGCCGGTCAAGGGCCTGACCTACACGATCGAGGTCGGCGGCGAGGAATTCGGTCGCGGCATCTCGGGCAGCAGCTTCGTCGTGCCGCGGATGGGCGAAGCCGAGTTCGACATGATCGTCACCGCGAACATGGCCGGTGCGCTGCTGCGGCTCGCGAACCGGGCCCAGCGCGACGGCCACGCGCCGGACGCGCTCGACTACCGGATCTTCGGCAAGGTCTCGCTCGATGCGGGCCTGCTGCGTTCGATCCCGTTCGAGGAGCGCGGCAGCTTCAAGCTGCGATGACGCGTATCGTTTCGCCGACCTGGTTCAGGATCGCGCGCAGCGTGTCGTAGTCCGGGTGCCGCATGCGCAACCAGGCATTCGCCATGTAGCCGGCCTCGACCGGTTGCGTCGGCGTGCCCGCCGGCGGCAGGTGCGCCGCGACGATCCACTCGCCATGCTCGCGTGCGATCCGCTCGACGCCTTCGTAGCGGACGATGCGGCCATCCTGCGTCGGCCGCAGCGCGATCATGCCGCCGGCGTAGCGGCGTGACGGTGCGTGCTCGCTGCGTTGCCCGGTGACCGCGAGCGCCCACTCGCGGTAGATGTCGAATTCGTTCGCGGCGGCGTACACATCCCATTGCCCGACGCCCGGTGGCCGGCAGCCGATCTCGGAGAACTTCAGGCCCTTCGGACCGAAGAACCATTCCATGTGGGTCGCCGAGCTGCCGATGCCGAGCGCGCGGATCACGCGCCGCGCCATGTCGCGCAGTTCCGCGTGGCCCGGTGCATCGATGCGGTTGGTCGCGACGATCTGCGGCGAGATCCAGCGCTCGCGCATCGCCTCGAGCACGTTCGGGTAGTAGTGGCTGATGAACTCGTGCCGCACTTCGCCATCCACGCACAGCGTGTCGAGGAAGCCTTCATGGCCCTCGACGAACTCCTCGATCGCGATCGAGCGCGACTCGTCGCGCTGCGGGCCGAGGCCATAGGCGGGCAGTGCGGCGCGCAGCGCGGCGTCGTCATCGACGCGGCGCGTGCCGGCGGCGCCCGCGCCGCTGCGCGGCTTCAGGATCAGCGGATAACCGACGCGCGCGGCGAACTCGAGCGCTTCGTCGGCGCTGGCGACGCTGGCGGACTGCGCGCACGGAATGCCGGCCGCGCGCAGCGCCTCCTTCATCGACGGCTTGTCGCGGCACAGCCAGGCGGTGCGCACGCTGGTGCCCGGAATGCCACTGCGCTCGCGCACGCGTGCGACCGGCAGGATGTGCGCCTCGACGGTGGCCTCGAGCCGGTCGACCCAGATCCGCCGCTGCACGTGGCGCACGGCTTCGAGCATCGCGGCCTCGTCGACGACCGAGCGGACCTGCTCGTAATGCGTCAGCCAGTGCTGCAGTTCGCCGCCGAGCGCGGCCAGCGGCCGCTCGCCGATGCCGATGACCCGGTGGCCGGTGGCCTGCAGCGCGCGCACGAACTCGCGCTGGTAATGCGGGAAGGCAGGTTCGACGAAGATGACGTTCATGCGGGCCGCCGCAGCACGCGTTCGTACAGCCGGAGGTATTCGGCACCCTGGCGCTCCCAGGAGAAATCCTGCGCCATCGCGTTCAGCACGAAGCGGCGCCAGGTGCGTGGTTTCGCGTACAGGTCGAGCGCGGCGTTCAGCGCCCAGGCCATCGCCTCGGCGTTGAAGTCGTTGAAGACGATGCCGGTGCCGGTGCCGGCCTCCGGGTTCACGAGTTCGACCGAGTCGGCAAGGCCACCGGTGCGGCGCACGATCGGGATCGTGCCGTAGCGCAGGCTGTACATCTGGTTCAGGCCGCAGGGTTCGTACAGCGACGGCATCAGGAAGATGTCGGCGGCGGCCTCGATCCAGTGCGCGAGTTCCTCGCTGTAGCCGCGGTAGAACACGACGCGCGCCGGGAAGCGGCGCTGCAGCGCCGCGAAGAACTGCTCATAGCGTGCTTCGCCGCTGCCGAGCACGGCGACGCAGAAATTGCGGCGCGCGAGCAGCGGCGGCAGCACGTCGAACAACAGGTCGAAGCCCTTCTGCGACGTGAAGCGGCTGACGATGCCGACCAGCGGCGAGCGCGACGTGAAGCGCAGCCGGAAGCGGGTCAGCAGCTCGTGCTTGAGCTCGGTCTTGATCTGGAGCCGGTCGTGGTCGAAGTGCTTCGGCAGCCAGCGGTCGTGGCGCGGATCCCAGTCATCGTAGTCGACGCCGTTCAGGATGCCGAGCACGTCGCCGCGGGCGCGCAGGCTGTCCTCGAGCCCGAGGCCGAACTCCGGCGTCAGGATCTCGCGCCGCGTACGTCGGGCTGACGGTCGTCACGGCATCGGCGTACAGGACCCCATGGCGCAGCGTGTTGACGACGCCGCTGCGGCAGTTCGTCCTGGTGCAGCAGGTGGGTCGCATCGCCGAGACCGACGGGCGCGGTCGGCCGCGAAGCGCCCCTGGTAGCCGATGTTGTGGATGGTCAGCACGCTGCGCGTCGCCGCGAAACAGCCGGTCCCAGGCATAGACGGACTTCAGGTACAGCGGCGCGAAGCCGGTGTGCCAGTCGTTGCAATGCAGGATCTGCGGCGCCCATTGCAGCCGCTGGCAGGTTTCGAGCGCGGCGCGCGTGAATGCGAATGAAGCGCAGGTGCTCGTCGACATCCTGCAGTGTACAGCGTCTTGCGCGCGAACAGCACCGGGCAGTCGATGAGCCACAGCGGCGCGCCGCTGCCCGGAAGCTGGCCTTGCAGCACGCTGTAGCGGTAGCGGTGCCCGCCGAACTCCAGCGGCACATCGCTGAGCGCCGGCACGGCCCTGCGCGCCGACGCTGGCGCGGTCGATGCTGGAATAGCCGCAGGAACACGCGCACATCGTGGCCGGCGCCATGCAGGTACTTCGCCAGCGCGGCGACCACGTCCGCGAGGCCGCCGGTCTTGGCAATTCGGCGTGGCTTCTGAAGACAGCAGCGCGACGGACAGTGGCATGCGCCGAGTCTACACCGCGCCGATGGCTGTCCCGTGGCAGCGCGGTTGGCCCGGGGGAATGGCGTTCACACGGCCTCGTGGCTAGGCTTGCGACATGACCACGGTGCTGATGATCTCGCCAGGCTATCCGGCCGACATGCCGCACTTCGCCCGCGGTCTGGCCGAGGTCGGTGCGACGGTGCTGGGCGTCGGCGACCAGCCTGCGGCAGGCTTGCCTGCCCTGGTGCGCGAGGCATTGTCGGGCTACCTGCAGGTGCGTTCGCTCTGGGATGCGCGCGCCGTTGCGGGCGAGCTTGCGCGCTGGCTCGCCGGCCGTTCGCTGGACCGCATCGAGTGCCTGTGGAACCCGGCATGCTGCTCGCGGCCGAACTGCGCGAGGCGCTCGGCGTCGGCGGCCTGAACGTCGCGCAGACGCTGCCGTTCCGTGACAATGAGCGCATGAAGCAGGTGCTGGATGCCGCCGGGATCCGCACGCCGCGCCACGTTGCCTGCAGCACCGAAGCGGAGTGCCGCGCAGCCGTCGAGCGTATCGGCTATCCGGTCATCCTCAAGCCCATCGCGGGCGCCGGCTCGGCGACACCTACCGGGTCGACGATGCGGCGCAGCTGCCGTGCTGCCGTGCCGCGGTTCGCGCGGTGCCGGTCGTCAGCGTCGAGGAATTCATCGACGGTGACGAGTACACCTTCGACACGGTCAGCATCGGCGGCCGCGTTGCCTACTACAACATCGCCTGGTACCGGCCGCGGCCACTGGTCGCGCGCAGCAACGAGTGGATCAGTCCGCAGGTGATCCGCGCTGCGCGACGTCGCCGCCCCGCAGCTCGCCGGCGGCATCGCGATGGGGCACGCGGTGATCCAGGCGCTCGGCTTCGACACCGGCTTCACGCACATGGAGTGGTACCGCAAGTCCGACGGCGAGTGCGTGTTCGGCGAAATCGGCGCGCGTCCGCCCGGCGCCCACCCAGGTCGACCAGATGAACTATGCCTGCGACTTCGACGTGTTCCGCGAGTGGGCCCGCGCCGTGACCCACGGCCGCTTCGACGCGGTCATCGAGCGACGCTACAACGTCGCGACGATCTACAAGCGCGCGCAGGGCCAGGGGCGGATCCATGCGATCACTGGCCTCGATGAATTCCTGCGCGAGCATGGACAGCATGTGGTCTGGGACAGCCTGCAGCGCCCGGGGCAGCCGCGGCGCGACTGGCGCGCGACGCTGGTCTCGGACGGTTTCATCATGCTGCGCCACCGGACCTCGCGACGACGCTCGCGCTGGCCGACCGGGTTGGCGCGGGCGTGCAGCTGCATGCACACTGAGCGGCCATGATCCTGCGTCGCGTCCTGATCATCCTCGCGCTCGTGCTGCTGGTCGGCGGCTCGTCGGTGGTCGGCGTGCTCGTGGCCGACTGGCCGTTCTGGAAGCGGGTCATCGCAGTCGTGCAGCTGCCCGACAGCGGCGAGTGGCCCGAGTCGTTCTACCAGCCGGTGGCGCGCATCGAAGGCGCGGCCGCGCGAGTTCTTCCCCGTCGCGGTCGCCGGCGCGGAGTCAGATCGCGCCCGAGGCGCTCGCCGCGCGGCGGCGGACTGGGCCGCGCAGAACCCAGACCGTCGCGCTGCTGGTGCTGCATCGCGGTGTCGTGCAGCTCGAACGCTACTGGCAGGGCATGAGTGCCGACCAGCTGTTCTCGGCCGCGCCATGAGCCGTTCGCTGATCGGGCTGGTCTACGGTTTCGCGGTCGCCGACGGCCGCATTGCGCTCGACGACCCGGTCGAGAAATACCTGCCGGAGTGGCGCGGCGAGCCGCGCGGCCAGATTCCGCATCCGGCAGCTGATTGCAGAACGTGTCGGGGCTCGAGGAAGTGCCGCTGAACGTCGTCAACGCGCCGGCGGACGCCGCGGGGCCGGTGCGCGCGTGGCACTGCTGAAGAGCTTCCTCGGCAAGAACTCGCGCCTGTCGCTCGGTTCCGATTTCGCGGCCGTGGCGCTGTCTTTCGATCTCGCGCATGCGCCCGGCACGCGCTTCGCGTTCTCGAACGCCAACTCGCAGCTGCTCGGCGTGATCCTCGAGCGCGCGACCGGCGAGCCCTTCGAGCGCTATGTCGAGCAGCGCCTGTGGCGGCAGGTCGCGGCCGGCGCGGGCGAGTTCTACATGGATCGCAGCGGCGGCATGCCGGCCGTGTATTGCTGCTTCCGCGCGACGCCGCGCGATTTCCTGCGCGTCGGCGCGCTGCTGGCCGGGGACGGACGTGCCGCGGGCGACGCTGTGTTGCCGCCGGGCTGGGTCGCGCAGCTGCGCGGCACATCGAGCGTCAACCCGCTGTACGGCCTGCAGCTGTGGAGCGGCAATCCACGCGCCGGCGTGCGCGAGTACGCCACGGGTTCCGGCCGCCGGCGTCACGCACGGCGAGCCCTACGTGACGGACGACGTGCTGTGGCTGGAGGGCGGCGGCGGGCCGCACGATCTGGGTCGTGCCGTCCGAGGATCTCGTGATCGTGCGGCTCGGGCGGGCCTCGCCGGGCTGGGATGCGTCGGTGCTGCCGAACACGCTGCTGCGCGGCCTGCGCGGTCGGCAGGCAAGTCCGGCCAACTGAGTCCGGCTAACTGAGTTCGGCCAGGTACTTCGGCAGCATCTCGCGCCAGGTGGTCCAGTCGTGGCGGTACTGCGGGCCCCACAGGTCGACGCGGTTCGGCACGCCGCGCGCACCCAGCACGCGCGCCAGCCGCCAGCTTTCCTCCGGGTCTTCGTAATCGCCTTCGCCGGTCGGGATCAGCGCGAATCGTGTGCGGAGCTGGCGCATGCTGCGGGTGGTCGTCGGCGAGCCCCGGCAGGTAGTGCAGCGGCGAGCTGAAGTAGAAGTCTGGTTCCCAGCGGCCCTGCAGGTACTTCGACAGGTCGTAGGTGCCGCTCATCGCGATCGCGGTGCGGAACACGTCGGGATGGCGACACAGGCTCGCGACCGCGTTGAAGGCGCCGATCGATGCGCCGGCGACGATGATCTCGAGGGAGTCGCTGGCGCAGTCGCGACGGATCAGCGGCACGATCTCCTCGTGGACGTAGGCGTCGAACAGGTTCTGCACGCGCGAGCAGTACTCCGACGAATGGCTGCCCGCGAGCCAGGTCTTGCCGGCCGACGCTGTCGATCGAATACACCTTGATGCGGCCCGCCGCGAGCAGCGGTTCGAGCACGTGGATCAGCTTGAAGCGCTCGACCTCCTCGTAGTCGCCGCCGGCGGTCGGGAACAACAGGACCGGCGCGCCGAAATGCCCCCAGCGCACGACGCGCGCCGGCTCAGGCAGGCGGCCGGTCTGCCACTGCCAGCTCTGCTTCGCGACGTTGCTCATCCGGCCGACTCCGCGCGCCAGCGCTGGATGCGCCCGAAGAACAGTTCGGTGAAGCTGTCCCACTCGTGCTTCGGGAACAGCGCCTGCACCTTGCGCTGCACGGCGTCGCGCGCGACGGCGGAGCCGAAGAACTCGTGCGCGACCTCGTCGAGGTGCGGCAGGTGTCGGGCGCAGAATTCCTCGAAGCGCTCGCTGTCGAAGCGCGTGCGCGCGATGCGGGCGTACTCGGCGAGCTTCTCGCGATAGGGGCGCTCGGTCGCGGCGACATCGAAGAACGCCTGCCAGTCGAGGTTGTGCCGCACGCGGCGCTGCGTCGTCGCGCAGAAGATCGCCCAGCGCAGGTTGGCCTTGACCAGCCATGGGGAAGTGATAGTGCAGCGACGTGACCTGGGAGTCGGGGCAGGCGTTCGCGAAGTCGATCGGATACCACTCGTGATCGCGCAGCAGCGCTTCGCAGGAGTTGAAGTCCCAGCCGAAGAAGCTGTTGATGGTCAGCGTGATGTCCTCGAGCATCCGCTGCTCGTCCGGCGGCAGGAAGTCGCGCTGCATCGTGTAGCGGTCGTGCAGCGGCGCCGCGGGGTCGTAGTTGACGACGCGCGTCTGCGGCCCGAGGCCGATGCAGCGCACGAAGCGGTCGTACGGCACGATGCCCGCCTGCAGGTGCATGACATCAGTGCCGGAGCCGTCGTAGCTGCGCTTCAGCGCGGCTTCGTCGTCGACCTTGACGACGCCTTTCCAGCCGCCGCCGTCGTAGGGCTTCATGAACAGCGGATAGCCAACCTGGCGGCCCAGCTCGCCGAGGTCGAACAACCGCGCGTAGCGCTCCAGGGTCGGCGCGAGGTCGGCCGTCTTGGCGTAGGACTTCGGCGGCACCATCCACGTCGTCGGGATCGGCATGCCGAGGCGCATCATCGCGCAGTACGTGGTGTGCTTCTCGTTCGCCTGGATCGACCACGGGTTGTTGAACACGTACAGGTCGTCGAGCACGACGGCCTTTTTGATCCACTCGCGGCTCGTGTGGTACCAGTGCGTGAGCCGGTCGATCACGAGGTCGTAGCGCACGGGCTGGCGCAGGTCGAAGGGTTCGATCGTCACGCGGCTGACTTCGAAGCCGACGGTATCTCCCTGCCAGGGGATGCCGAGCCGCAGCCGCTTGAGGATTTCCTCGAAGCAGATCGGCCAGCAGATGTCGGCGCCGAGCGAGAGTCCGATGTGCCGGGTGACCTGGGCCATTCAGCATCGCCTCATTCGTAGACCATCCAGAGCGGGCCGGGGAACAGCCACGACAGGCCAGACTGCAGCCGGTCGCGCCAGTTCTCCCAGTTGTGCGCGTCGCGCGCCTCATCGTAGCGCACCTCGCAGCCGCGATCGCGCAGCAGCGGCAGCAGCGAGCGGTTCTCGTAGATCAGCGACTCGTAGACGCCGCAGCTCATGTAGATGCGCTCCGCCGGGCGGCTGCCGTCGGCGCGCAGCGCGTTGACGAAGCGGGCGACCGGGTCGAACAGCGGCCCGCGCCGGTGCTCGCCGATGTCGCTGAACGCGAACGAGCCTGACTGCAGCAGCAGCCGGCCGAAACTGCCGGGCCGGCGCCACGCCGCATGCAGCGTCGCCACCGCGCCGAAGCTGGCGCCCATCAGGCAGCGCGTGTCGGGCGTGTCCTCGAGCGGCAGGCGCGCGCGCAGCGCCGGCAGCAGCTCGTCGACGATGTGCGTCGCGTGGCGGTCGTCGGCCGCGTACTCGCGCAGCCGGTCGGGTGATTGCGTGAACGCCACGACCAGCGGTGCGACCTCGAGCCGGTGGATCAGGTTGTCGAGCACGGTGCCGAACGCCGCGTAGCGCAGGTAGTCGTCGCCGTCGTGGACCACCAGCAGCGGATAGCGGCGCGTGCGGCGGAAACGGGCCGGCACGTAGAGACGCACCGGGCGCGTGCCGCCGAACGCCGGGCTGTCGACGCGCAGCTCGTCGAGCGTGCCGCGGCGGGCCTGCGGATCGTGCTGGGTCCACTCGGGCCGCTCGTAGCCCCAGCCCTGGCAGACCGAGTTCGCGCCGTAGGGGTCGTTCGCATGCACCGGGTTCAGCGGATCGACGAGCCAGGTTCCGTGGCCGTGCCGGACCACCTCGAACTTGTATTCGATGCGCGAGCCGGGCGGCAGCTCGAGGTGCAGGAACCACAGCGGCGTGTCGGCGTGCCGCGTGAACGGCTGCGTCGCCGGCAGGCCCGACACCCAGCAGCGCAGCAGCACCTGCTCCGCATCGCCATGCCAGACGAAGGTCACGCCGCTGGGGTCGACCAGCGGGAAGCTGTGCTGGGCCGCGAACCCAGGCCAGGCGGCATCGACGGGTGCTGCACCGGCGAGCAGCTGGCGCAACGACTCATGCATCGGCGTGCTCCTCGCCGCCGCGCGGCGGTTCCGCGAGCACGCCGCTGCGCGCCAGCGCGAAGCACTGCGCGTGCCGCTGCAGCCGCCCGTGCGCGAAGTGCGCGAACGAGCCGTGGTCCAGCGTCAGGCAGGTCTGCGGGGCGAAGCGCCGCGCGAACAGGCTGACGCGCACCGGGTCGTGCAGCCGCAGGCGGGTGCTGGCGTGCGGCAGCGGCAGCACGCGCGGCAACAGGCCGAGGCCGGCATCCAGGACTTCGGCGTTGGCGCCGCCCTGCGGCGGATAATCGTGGAACAGCACGACGGCGGGCGCGAGCGCCATCGCGCCCGCGGACCATGCGAGCAGCGGCCGACTTGCGAGCCAGCTCTCGGCGCCGAGCAGGCGCAGGCGGTTCAGCAGCACGGCGACGTGTCCGCCGGCGAGCAGGATCGCAGCGGCGGGTTCCAGCGCGGCGCGCAGCTGCGCGCGCGCCTGCGCGACGGCCGGACGCGCGGCCGGCGTGAGCGCGCGCTCGAAGCGGGCGTGCTCGGCGCGGATCGCGACGAGGTGCGCGCGATCGAGCCGCCGCAGCGCCGTGATCGCCTGGCGCCGCGCGCGGCGCAGCGTCGGCGTGTCGCCCGGACGCTCGAACAGCTCGCGCGCCGCGTCCTTGGCGTGGCGCAGGCGCAGCGCGTACAGGTCCTGCTGCTCCTGCAGCAACGCCTGCCGGTCGCGATGCGCGAGGCGCAGCGTGCGGTCGCTGGAGTAGACGTCTTCGGCGCGCTGGTAGACACCCAGGTCGACGACGTCGGCCTGGACGTGCTGGCGAAGTTCGTCGAGTTCGCCCTCGCGCTCCTGCCAGCCGGCGCTGATGCAGGCGAACGGGCCGCGCAGGCCCAGCGCCGCCAGCGCGGCGCCGAGGTTCGGCTCGCGAAACTGCGGCCCGAGCAACGTCAGGGAGGACATCGCCGCATGATATCCGCGGACCCCCGTGCCGGCATGCGCAAGAAGCGGGTCGCGCGCCGCGGCGCGCGGCTTAACATGACGGCATGACCCGTCCACGCACCCGCCCACTGCCAGAGCGCGACTTCGAGCGGATCGCCGCCGCGATCCGCTTCCTGGCCGCGCAGCGCGCGCAGCAGCCGACCTTGGCCGCCGTCGCGCGCCACGTTGGCCTGTCGCCGTTTCATTTCAACCGCCTGTTCCGGCGCTGGGCCGGCATCACGCCGAAGCAGTACCTCGAGGTGCTGGCGGCGCATGGCGCGGCAGGGTCGCTGCGCGCCGGCGACAGCGTGCTCGAAGCGGCGCTCGCCACTGGCCTGTCCGGGCCGGGGCGCCTGCACGACCTGATGGTGACGCTGGAAGCCGCGACCCCGGGGGAGATCCGTCGGCGCGGCGCGGGCCTCGAGATCCGCTACGGGTTCGCGGATTCGCCGTTCGGGCGCTTCAGCGCCGGCGAAACGGCGCGCGGCCTGTGCCACCTCGCGTTCGCGACGGGCGCGGCGAACCGCGATCCGGCGCTGCCCCAGCTGCGCGAGCAGTGGCCGCTGGCGCGCTGCGTGCGCGACGATGAAGTCGCGCAGCGCATCGCGGCGCGGCTCGCGGCGCTCGCCGCCGGGGTCGCAGCCGGTGAGCCGCTGCGGCTGTACGTCGCCGGCACCAATTTCCAGTTGCGCGTCTGGCGGGCATTGCTCGAACTCGGCGCCGCCACGACGACCTATGGCGCGCTGGCCGCGGCGATCGACGCACCGCGCGCCGCGCGCGCCGTCGGCAGCGCGGTCGGCGCCAACCGCATCGCCTGGCTGATTCCCTGCCATCGCGTGCTGCGCGAGAATGGCGCCTTGGGCGGCTACGCCTGGGGCGAGGATCGCAAACGCGCGATGCTCGCCTGGGAGTCGCTGCAGTCGCGGAGCGGGCAACGCGCGTGAGGCCGGTCGACATCCTGAACATGCTCGCGCTCGGCGCGATCTGGGGCGGCGCGTTCCCGCTGATGCGCATCGCGACGCCGGCCTTCGGTCCCGTGGCGCTGATCGCGCTGCGCGTCGCGTTCGCCGCGGCGCTGCTGCTGCCGCTGCTGGGCCAGCGCCGCGCGCTGCTCGAGCGCGGCGGCGCCTATCTCGTGCTCGGCCTGATCAACACCGCGATCCCGTTCACGCTGTTCTCGTTCGCGACGCTGTCGATCAATGCGGGCCTCGCATCGCTGCTGAATGCGACCACGCCGATGTTCGGCGCACTGATCGCGTTCGCGTGGCTGGGCGAGCGACTGTCGCTGCTGCGCGTGGTCGGCATCTGCATCGGCTTCGTCGGCATCGGCCTGATCGTCGCGACGCAGTCGGGCGCGGGTGCGGCCGGCGCCCCGCTCGGCATCGCCGCGGGGCTCGCTGCTTCGGCCCTCTATGGCCTCGCCGCGAGCTACGCGCGGCGGCGCTTCCACGACCGCCCGCCGCTCGAAGTCGCGGCGGGCAGCGTCGGCGGCGCGAGCGTCGCGATGCTGCCGCTCGCCGTCTTCGCCTGGCCCGAGTCCAACCCCGGCGCTGCCGCGTGGGCCAGCGCGCTCGGCCTCGGCGCGCTGTGTACCGCGCTCGCCTACGTGCTGTACTTCCGCTTGCTGGCCAGCGTCGGTTCGGCCCGCGCAGTCACCGTGACCTTCCTGATTCCGGTGTTCGGCATCCTGTGGGGCGCCCTGTTGCTGCACGAGCCAGTCACCGGCTCGTTGCTGCTCGGTTGCGCCGTCGTGCTGTTCGGCACGTCGCTCGCCACCGGCCTGGTCGCGCCGCGCGCACCGCGCAGCGGTTGAGCACGACGCTGGTTCGTGCCAGAAGCGACATGCGCCCGAGCCGTGGCGCCGTGCCCGCAGGCCCGCGTGCGATACTCGTTTGGTCATGGCTCAACCCCGCAATACCGTCACCCTGGTTGCCATCGCGGTCGCGGTCGTGTGCGCTGGCTGGGCGATCCATGCCACCAAGCGCGCCGACACCCCTGCGGGCGCGATGGGCGGACCGGGCATGGCGGGGCCGCCGGCCGCCGGCCGGCCTGGTGCGCCGCCGTCGGGGCGCCCGGGTGGCGCCGCGGGTTCGCCTGGAGCGCCGGGCGGCGGGTTCGGCAGCGGTGCCCCCGTGCCGGTGGTCTCGGCTGCGGCGCAGGCCGTGCCGCTGTCACGCGAGCTGCGCGCGCTGGGCACCGTGCGCGCCAACGAGGCGATCGAGGTCACGGCGAAGGTCTCGAACCTCGTCGCGGCCATTCGCTTCCGTGACGGCCAGACGGTCAGCCGCGGCCAGGTACTGGTGGAACTCGATGGCGCGCAGGCGCGCGCCGAACTCGCGGTCGCGCAGGCGGCGCTGACCGAGAGCACGAGCCAGCTGCGGCGCGCGCGCGAGCTGCAGGCGACCCAGGCCCTGTCGGCGGCGCAGCTCGAACAGATCGAAGCGACCCAGCAGGCCAACGAGGCGCGCCTCGCGGCCGCGCGGGCCCGGCTCGAGGACACGCTGGTGCGCGCGCCGTTCGCCGGCCGGGTCGGGCTGCGGCGCGTCAGCGTCGGTACGCTGGTGAATCCCGGCACCGTCATCACGACGCTCGATGACACGAGCGTCGTCAAGGTCGACTTCTCGGTGCCCGAGAACGATCTCGGTTCGTTGCGCGAAGGGCTGTTGCTGGCGGCGTCGAGCCCGGCCTGGCCGGACCAGCGCTTCGAGGGCAGCGTGCTCAGCGTCGATTCCCGCGTCGATCCGACCACCCGCGCGGTGACCGTGCGCGGCGCGTTGCCGAACGGCGATGGCCGGCTGCGGCCCGGCATGTTCGTCAACGTGCTGCTGCAGCGCGACCAGCGCGACGCGATCGTGATCCCCGAAGAGGCGCTCGTGCCCGAGCAGGACAAGCAGTTCGTGTTCATCGTCGCCGACGGCGTCGCCAGCCGGCGCGAGGTGCGCATCGGCGCGCGTCGACCCGGCCAGGTCGAGATCGTGTCGGGCATCGAGGTCGGCGAACGCATCGTGATCGAAGGCACCGTCAAGGTTCGCGATGGCGGCCCGGTGCAGGATCTCGCCCGCCGCGAAGTGGCCGCGCCGACCGCGCCGCCCGTGCCGGCGCCCGCACCGCCACGGGCCGGTTGAGCCGGCGGCAGTCACCGATGCTGCTGTCAGACATCTCGATCCGCCGCCCGGTGTTCGCCACCGTGCTGTCGCTGCTGCTGATCATCATCGGCGTGATGGCGGCGCTGCGGCTGTCGATCCGCGAGTATCCGGACGTGTCGCGGCCGGTGGTCGGCGTCAGCACGTTCTATCGCGGCGCGAATGCGGCCGTGGTCGAATCGCGGATCACCCAGGTGCTCGAAGGCGAGCTCGCCGGCATCGAAGGCATCGAGAAGATGACCTCGTCGAGCCGCGACGAGTTCTCGCGCATCAACGTCGAGTTCTCGCTGGACCGGCGCATCGACGATGCCGCCAACGACGTCCGCGAGCGCGTCTCGCGCGTGGCGGGGCTGCTGCCGCAGGAGGCGGAGGCGCCGCAGGTCACCAAGGTCGACGACGGCATGGAAGCCGTCATGTACGTCAACGTCTCGAGCACGACCCGCAACCAGCTCGAGCTCACCGACTACACCGAGCGCTTCCTGGTCGACCGTTTCGCCGCCGTGCCCGGCGTGGCCGCGGTGCGCATCGGCGGCGGTCGCCGCTACGCGATGCGGGTGTGGCTCGATCGCGAGGCGCTGGCGGCCCGGCAGCTGACCGTCACCGACATCGAGAATGCGCTGCGGCGCGAGAACGTCGAATTGCCGGCCGGGCGCATCGAATCGCAGCAGCGCGAGTTCACGCTGCGCGCGCTGACCGCGCTGTCGACCGAGGAGGACTTCCGGGGGCTCGTGATTGGGCGTGGGCCGGATGGTTACCTCGTGCGCCTCGGCGAGGTCGCCGACGTGCGGCTTGCGGCAGAGGACGAACGGAGCCTCGCGCGCTCGAATGGCCTGCCGGGCGTCAGTCTCGCGATCGTGCCGACCTCCACGGCCAACGTCCTCGACGTCTCCAAACAGGTGCGCGCGACGCTAGCGCAAGTGCAGCCCGGTGTGCCCAAGGACATGACGCTGGGCGTCAACCTCGACTTCACGATGTTCGTGACCGCCTCGATGCAGAACGTCGCGGCGGTGATCCTCGAGACGCTCTTGATCGTGCTGGTGGTCATCTTCGTGTTCCTGGGCACCTGGCGAGCCACGCTGATCCCCGCCGTCACCATCCCGGTATCGCTGCTCGCCGCGGCCAGCGTCATGCTGCTGCTCGACTACTCGATCAACACGCTGACCCTGCTCGGGGCCGTGCTCGCGATCGGGCTCGTCGTCGACGATGCGATCGTCGTGCTCGAGAACATCGCGCGGCGCATCGAGGCGGGCCAGGCATCGCTG
Source organism: Ottelia alismoides (assembly GCA_037367405.1). Taxonomy (NCBI): domain Eukaryota; kingdom Viridiplantae; phylum Streptophyta; class Magnoliopsida; order Alismatales; family Hydrocharitaceae; genus Ottelia; species Ottelia alismoides. The sequence goes on along the minus strand of JAZKJV010011117.1, from coordinate 13,436 downwards.
ATCGCGGCGCTCGAGGGCAGCCGCGAGATCGGCTTCGCGGTGATCGCGACCACGCTGGTGCTGATGGCCGTGTTCATCCCGGTGTCCTACATGGGCGGCACGCTGGGCCGGCTGTTCGGCGAATTCGGCGTGACCGTCGCTGCCGCGGTCGGTTTCTCGGCGCTCGTCGCGCTGACGCTCACGCCGATGATGGCGTCGCGGCTGTTCGCGGGCGGCATCCATCGCGGCCGCGTCGCGCATGCCCTCGACGGCTTCTTCCGCCGCATGGGCGCCGCCTACGAAGCGGGGCTGCGCGGCGCCTTGCAGGGGCGCCGGCCGCTGGCGATCGCGCTCGCCGCGGCGGCCGCCTGCACGGTCATGGTGCTGCTGTTCGTGGTCGGCAAGCCGGTCGGCGCGCTGAAGCTGCCGCAGGAGTTCGCGCCGGTCGAGGATCGCGGCATGATCCCGGTGCTGGTCACGGCGCCCGAGGGTGCGACGCTGTCGAACCTGGAGCGCTACATCCTGCAAGTCGAGGCGCTGGTCGCCGACGAGGTCGCGGCGGGCAATGCCGCTCGAGTGATCGTGCGCTCCGGCGCGTTCGGCTCGGGCGGCGAGGCCAACGTCGGCACCGTGTTCATGCCGCTGACGCTGTGGGACCAGCGCGAAGACACGGCGCAGCAGATCGCACAGCGCGTGCGCATGAAGACCGCCGGCATCACCGGCGTGCGCGTCGTCGTGTTCCTGCCGCCGAGCCTGGCCGGCCGCGGCCTCGGCAAGCCGCTGCAGGTCGTGATCGGCGGCGGCGAGTACGCCGAACTCGCCCAGTGGCGCGACCGGATCCTGGCACGCATGCAGGCGGAGAACCCCCGCCTGCTCGCGCTGGAGTCCGATTACCAGGAGCGCAAGCCGCAGGTCGCGGTGCGCATCGACCGCAACCGCGCCGCCGACCTCGGCGTCAGCCTGCAGAACGTCGGCCGCACGCTCGAGACCATGCTCGGCTCGCGCATCGTCACGACGTTCCTGCAGGGCGGCGAGGAGTACAACGTCGTGCTGCAGGCCCGCGAGGACGATCGCGCATCGATCGGCGACCTCGCGAACCTTTACGTGCGTTCCGAGCGCAGCGGCGAGATGGTGCCGCTGTCGGCGCTGGTCTCGGTCGAGGAAACCGCGGGGCCGGTGCAGCTGAAGCGCTTCGACCGGCTGCGCTCGATCACGCTGTCGGCGAACCTCGCGCCCGGCTACTCGCTCGGCGCGGCGCTGGAATACGCCGAAGGCGTGATCCGCGAGGAAGTGCCTCAGGGCGTGCAGATCAATTACGACGGCGAGTCGCGCGAGTTCCGCCAGTCGGGCGGCAAGCTGTGGATCACGTTCGCGTTCGCCCTGCTGATCGTCTACCTCGTGCTCGCGGCGCAGTTCGAGAGTTTCATCCATCCGCTCGTGATCCTCGCGACGGTGCCGCTCGCGATCACGGGCGCGCTGCTCGGCCTGTGGCTGTTCGCCGCGTCCATCAACGTGTTCTCGCAGATCGGCGCGATCATGCTGATCGGCATCGCGTGCAAGAACGGCATCCTGATCGTCGAGTTCGCGAACCAGCTGCGCGACCGCGGCGTCGAGTTCATCGAGGCCGTCATCGAGGCGTCCGCGATCCGCCTGCGGCCGATCCTGATGACCAGCCTGTGCGCCGCGTTCGGCGCGGTGCCACTGATGCTCGCGACCGGCGCCGGCGCCGAGAGCCGGCAGGCGATCGGTGCCGCGGTGTTCTTCGGTACGATCGTGTCGCTGTCGCTGACGCTGTTCGTCGTGCCCGCGCTGTACGCGCTGCTGGCGCGCAACACGCGCTCCCCCGAGCACGTCAGCCGGATGATCGAAGCCCTGTACCGGCGCGCCGGCGGCGACGGCGCCCGAACTGAATCGCCCGCAATGGGCAGGAGTCCGCCATGACTACCGCCCTCTGGTGCCTGATGATCTCCGCCGTGCTGCCCATCGTCTGCACCGGCATCGCGAAGTGGGGCTTCGAGGGTTTCGACAACCGGCGCCCGCGCGAATGGCTCGCGCAGCAGTCGGGCTGGCGGGCGCGCGCCAATGCCGCGCAGGCGAATTCCTGGGAGGCGTTCGCGATCTTCACCGCCGCGGTGCTGACGGCCCACCTGGTCGAAGCGCCGCAGCCGCGCGTCGACTTGCTCGCGCTAGTGTTCATCGGCGCCCGCATCGCCTACATCGCATGTTATGTCGCAGACCAGGCCACCTTGCGGTCGCTGGTCTGGCTGGTCGGCCTCGGCGCGTCGTTCGGCTTGTTCTTCGCCGGGGCCTGATGTCAACCACTCTTTGACCATTTAAGTTATTGATTTAAAATAAAAAAACGGTCAGAAAGGGTCGCGTTGACGGCCTGCGCGGGTACAATGGAAGACCTGCAACCGCCGGTGCCCCATGGCCGCCTCGCCCTACCAGCAGCTCGAACAGGAGTGGAAACGACTGCACGCCTTCCGCGGCGCGCTGTCGCTGCTGCGTTGGGACGCCGCCGTCATGATGCCGCGCGGCAGCGCCGAGATCCGCGGCGAGCAGCTCGCCGCGCTCGAGACCGAGTGCCACGCGCTGCTGACCTCGCCCAAGGTGACGCGGCTGCTCGAGCGCGCCCAGGCCAACGCCGCGTCGCTCGACGCATGGCAGCTCGCCAACCTCAGGCGCATGCAGCGCGAGCGCGACCAGGCCATCGCGATGCCGGTCGCGCTGATCACGCGCATCGCGCGCACCGTCGCGCGCGCCGAAGGGCAGTGGCTCGAAGCGCGGCAGCAGAACCGTTTCGACGTGTTCGCGCCGCACCTCGAGGAAGTCGTGGCACTGGTGCGCGACAAGGCGGCGCTGCTCGGCCAGGCGCTGAACCTCGCGCCGTATGACGCGCTCGCGTCCGAATTCAGTCCCGGCTTCACGTGCGCGGATTTCGACGCGCTGTTCAAGGCCTATGCGCGGCGCCTGCCCAACCTGATCCGCGAGGCGATCGAGCTGCAGCAGGAGCGCCAGCCGCTGCCGATCGCAGGCAAATTCACGCCCGGGCGCCAGCGCGCGCTGATCACCGAGGTGATGCGCAAGCTTGGCTTCCCGTTCGATCGCGGCCGCCTGGACGAGAGCGAGCATGCGTTCACGGAAGGCGTGCCCGGCGACATCCGCGTGACGACCCGGCTCGACGCCGCCGAGCCGTTCACGGGCCTGCTCGGCGCGCTGCACGAGACCGGGCACGCGCTCTATGACATGAACCTGCCGGCGGGCTGGACCACGCAGCCGGTCGGCCAGGACTGCGGTCTTGCGCTGCACCTGAGCCAGGCGCTGCTGGTCGAAATGGTGATCTGCCGCAGCCGCCCGTTCCTGAAGTGGCTGCGGCCGTTGCTGCAGAAGCATTTCGGCGTCAGCGGTCCGGAGTGGGAGGAGGACAACCTCTACCGTTACCTGACGCGGGTGCGCCGCAGCACCGTGCGCGTCGATGCCGACGAGCTGACCTATCCGCAGCACGTCCTGCTGCGCTACGAGATCGAGAAGGACCTGCTGTCCGGCTCGCTGGCCGTGCGCAATCTCGCCGAGGCCTGGAACGAGGGCATGGACTCGCGGCTCGGCATCCGGCCGACCGGCGACGTCGACGGCGTGCTGCAGGACATCCACTGGGCGCTCGGGTCGTTCGCGTACTTCCCGTCCTATGCCGTCGGCGGCGCGATTGCCGCGCAGCTGGCCGAAGCGCTGCGGCGCGACCTGCCGGAATTCGATGCGCAGGTCGCCGCGGGCGACTTCGCGCCGCTGACCGCCTGGCTGCGCAACTCGATCCATTCGCAGGGGTCGCTGCTGCCGCCGCAGGAGCTCATCAAGCAGGCCACTGGCAAGCCGCTGTCGGCCCAGGCTTCGCTGCGTTACCTCGAGACCAAGTATCTCGAGGGCGCGCCGGCCAGCAGCGCGGCGGCGTGACGGGGCGGCATGAACGACACGCACCGCGAACCGTCCGCGCCTTCCGACTCGAACACGTTCCGCAAGCTCGCGGCGCAGCTGCGCGGGCAGGTCGGCAAAGCTATCGCCGATTACCGGATGATCGAAGCCGGCGACAAGGTCATGGTCTGCCTGTCGGGCGGCAAGGATTCCTACACGCTGCTCGACATGCTGCTGTCGCTGCAGCGCAGTGCGCCGGTCGAGTTCGAACTGGTCGCGGTCAACCTCGACCAGAAGCAGCCTGGTTTTCCCGAACACGTGCTGCCGGAGTACCTGCGCGGCCTCGGCGTGCCGTTCCACGTGATCGAGCAGGGACACCTACAGCGTCGTCAAGCGCGTGATCCCGGAAGGCAAGACCATGTGCGGCCTGTGTTCACGGCTGCGCCGCGGCGCGCTGTATCGCTACGCGGCCGAGCATGGCTGCACCAAGGTCGCGCTCGGGCACCATCGCGATGACATCGTCGAGACGCTGTTCCTGAACCTGTTCCACGGCGGCAAGCTCAAGGCGATGGCGCCGAAGCTGCGCAGCGAGGACGGCCGGCACATCGTGATCCGGCCGCTGGCCTATGTCGCCGAGCGCGACATCGAACGGTACGCGCGCGGGCGGCGCTTCCCCGCTGATCCCGTGCACGCTCTGCGGCTCGAACGAGAACGCGCAACGGCGCCAGATCAAGCAGATGCTCGCCGACTGGGAACGCGAGCATCCCGGGCGCACCGAGTCGATCTTCTCCGCCCTGCGCAGCGTCGAGCCTGCGACGCTGGCCGACGCCGCGCTGTTCGATTTCGCGTCGCTGGCGCGCCTGTCGCCGGAGCTTCCCGAATGACCGCGACACCGGACCGGCCCGCCGCCGGACGTACCGCGGCACGACTGCCGCTCGGCAACTTCTACTGGGTCGAGGCGCAGCGGTTGCTCGCGGGCGAGTACCCTGGCGCGAGCGATGACGACGAAGCGCGCGCGCGCATCGCGGCGCTGTGCGCGGCCGGCATCGATGCCTTCCTCGACCTGACTGCCGAGGGCGAGCGGCGCCCGTACCAGCAGTGGCTGCCGCAGGGCGTGCAGTACCAGCGCCACCCGATTCCCGATCACGCGCTGCCCGAGTCCGACGCACAGATGGCCGATATCGTGCGCGCGCTGCGCCGCTGGCTGGCTTCGGGCCGCCGCGTCTACGTGCACTGCCGCGCCGGCATCGGCCGCACGGGCATGGTCGTCGGTTGCCACCTCGTGCGCGGCGGGCGCGACGGCGAGGGCGCGCTGCGCGAGCTGAACCGCCTGTGGCTGAGTTCGCCGCGCGCGGCGAGCTGGCCGTCGGTGCCCGAGACCGCGGAGCAGGCGGATTTCGTCGCGCAGTGGCGCGACCTTGTCGGCAGCGTCGAGGCTGGCGACGAGTTGCTCGCGATCTGCAGGGCGACGCGCTGTCGCGCGGCCAGCAGCTGCGCGAGCGTTTCCACGGCGCGATGCTCGGACTCGCGGTCGGTGACGCGCTCGCGGCGGCGACCCAGTTCCGCAAGCCGGGCAGCTTCGCCCCGATCACCGACCTGGTCGGCGGGGGCCCGTTCGAACTGCCGCGCGGCGCCTGGACCGACGACACGTCGATGACGCTGTGCCTGGTCGAGAGCCTGCTCGAGCGCGCGGGCTTCGATCCGCAGGACCAGGTGCAGCGGTATGCGCGCTGGCAGCAACAGGGGCACCTGTCGGCGACGGGCCGCTGCGTCGGCATCTCGGCCACGGTCGCGCGGGCGCTCGCGGCCGCGCAGTGGCGGCGGCAGCCTTTCTCGGGTTCGCACGATCCGAAACAGCTGCCGCCGGATCCGCTGACGCGGGTGCTGGCACCGGTGCTGTACTGCTTCGGCGAGCGCGCCAGCGCGCTCGACATGGCGGCAGAGCAGGCGCGCACGACGGCGCAGGCGCCGGAGATGCTGGCAGCCTGCCGGATGTTCGCCGCGATGCTGCACGCTGCGGTGGCCGGCGAGCCGCGCGAGGCCGTGCTGGCCCCGCCGTCCGACCTGTGGGCGCCGGGGCGACCGTCCGCGCGGCTCGATCGCATCGCTGCCGGAGCCTACGCCGACCTGTCGGCCGGGCAGCTCCAGCCCGACGGCGACGGCATCGACCTGCTCGAGGCGGCAACTGTGGGCGTTCGCGCGGCATGCGGATTTCCGCGAGGGCGCGCTCGCGGCCGCGAACCTCGGCGGCCACTCCGACGCGCGACGGCGCTGTATGGGCAGCTGGCGGGCGCGTTCTACGGCTGCGGCGCCATTCCCGAAGCCTGGCGCACCGATCTGGCGCAGCGCGCGCTGCTGGAAGGCCTCTCGGGCCGGCTGCTCGCGCAGGCAATGGTCCGCGCCGATCGCCTGCCGTAGAGTAGGCAGCCAGCCAGCGACCGGAGCGCCCCGGTGACCCAGGCGAGCAGCAGACCCCCGGCGCGTGCGGCCGCCCGCACGACGCGGCGACTCGCGCGTCTCAGCGATGCTGAGCTGCTCGCGACGCGCTTCTGCGACCTTGGCCTGAACCTGCGCCGCGGCCCGGTGCCGCGCGCGTTGCGGCGCCTGTACCGCGAACTCGAACGGCGCGGCATCCCGTTCCGCCCGCATGCGTGGATTTCCGAGGAATGGTTTTCGCCGGATGGCGTGCCGGGCATCGCGATTCCGTTCTTCCTCGCGCATCCGCGGCTCGAACAGCTGGAGCGCCGCATGTCGCAGACGGTCGAGGGCGGCAACGCGAATTGGCTGATGCGAATCCTGCGGCACGAGGCGGGTCACGCCGTAGACACCGCCTACCGCCTGCGGCGCCGCAAGCGCTGGCGCGAGGTATTCGGCCCGGCCTCGCTGCCCTATCCCGACCGCTACCGGCCGCGGCCCGGGAGCCGCCGCTACGTGCATCACCTCGGCGACTGGTACGCCCAGGCGCACCCGACGGAGGATTTCGCCGAAACCTTCGCGGTCTGGCTGCAGCCGAACTCGCGCTGGCGGCGCGACTATGCCGACTGGCCGGCACTCGCGAAATTGCAGGCAGTCGACGAGTTCATGACCGAGGTCCGGCATCGACGGCCCAAGGTGCGCGCCCGCGCGCGCATCGAGCCGATCGAACAGAACACGCGCACGCTGGGCGAGCACTACCGCCGCCGGCATGCGATGCGCGTGCGCATGCGCCGCAGCATCACCGACGACCTGCTGCGCAAGGTGTTCAGCACGCAACCGGCGCGGCGCGACACGCCGCGGGTCGCCAGTTTCCTGCGCGAAGTCAAGCCGACGCTGGTCGCCGCGGTGGCGCGCGAGAACGGCGTCGACCGCTACAATGTCCACCAGATGCTGCGCCGCGCGATCGAGCGCAGCGAGCATCTCGAGCTTTACCTGCGTGGCAGCCGCCGCGACGCGACCCGCAACGCGCGCTGGCTGCTGAAGCGCATGATTGCGCTGTACGCGACGACGGAGAGTCCGACCATTTCACTATGAAGAAGCTTCGAGTGCTCGTCGTCGTGCACGCGAGCCTGGTTCCGCCCGATTCCCTCGACGGCTTCACGCCGCAGGAGATCGACGAATTCCGCACCGAGTACGACGTCATCACGACGCTGCGGGCGATGGGCCATGAGGTGCAGTGCCTCGGCGTCCTCGACAGCCTTACCGGGCTGCGCACCAGCATCGCCGAGTGGAAGCCCGACGTCGTCTTCAACCTGCTCGAGGAGTTCGGCGGCATCGTCACCTACGACCAGCATGTCGTCGCGTTCCTCGAGCTGCTGCGCCAGCCCTACACGGGCTGCAACCCGCGCGGCCTGCTGCTGTCGCGCGACAAGCCGCTGTCGAAGCAGCTGCTGTCCTACCATCGCATCGCGACGCCGCAGTTCGCCGTGATCCGGCGCGGCATCAAGCTGCGCGTGCCGCGCAAGCTGCGCTACCCGCTGTTCGTCAAGGCGACCACCGAGGACGCCTCGCTGGGCATCGCGCAGGCCCTCGGTGGTCCATGACGAGGCGCACCTGCGCGAGCGCGTGCAGTTCGTCCACGACCAGCTCGCTTCCGACGCGCTGGTCGAGGAGTACATCGAAGGCCGCGAGCTCTACATCGGCGTGATCGGCAACGAGCGGCTGACGCGCCTGCCGGTCTGGGAGATGCAGTTCGGCTCGATGCCGGAATCCGCGCCGACCATCGCGACGCGCAAGGTCAAGTGGGACCGCCGCTACCAGCAGAAGTATGGCATCACGACGCGCGCCGCCGAGGATCTGCCCGCCGCGACGCTGGCGTTGCTCGACCGCATGGCGCGCCGCATCTCATCGCTCGCTGGGGCTGTCCGGCTATGCGCGCATGGATTTCCGCGTCAACGCGGCGGGCCAGGCCTTCGTGCTCGAGGCCAACGCGAATCCGAACATCAGCGCCAGCGAGGATTTCGCGCAGTCGGCGCTGGCCGCCGGCATCGGCTACGACGATCTGCTGCAGCGACTGATGCAGGTCGGCATGAGCTACCAGGCGCAATGGCGCGTCAACTATGACTGACCCCGGCAGCACGGGACCCGTCCCGGCGGATCGCGTCGTCGCGAACCGCCGCCCGCCTGCTGCGTGGCGCCGCCGCGGCGTTCGGTCTCGTGCTCGCAGGGGCCGGTGCGCGCGGCGCAGCGGCGCTCGCGGCGTCTCGCAAGGGCGCGGCACTCGCCGCGTTGCGCGAGTGGCTGCCCGGTCGCTACGTCGCGGCCGAGGCGGCGCTCGAGATCCTGCCGGTCTACGCCCCCATGACGGCCCCGACGCATTCCTCGCGCGCGAGCTGCGTCGCGGCGGCGCGGAGCCTTCGAGTCGACCGACCCGTCCGAACTGGTCTCGCAGCAGTTGCTGGCCGTCAGCCCCCGCGAAGCGTGGACGGGCGCTGCTGCGCGTCTGGCGCTTCGCTGAGCCGGCGCGCTGGCGCGACGCGCACCGCGCTCCCGAGCTGTTCAAGGGCTTGATGCCCGGCGACGTATTGCCGGGTCCTGTGATCGAAGTCGACTGGCGCGAGCCCGGAGTGCGCGTCGGCGCGCGCGCCGGAGCCGCGTTTCCGTTCGAGCTCGACGCCGGCGCCGTGACGTTCCGGACGCGCTACGAGCGGCTCGGCAGCGGCTTGCCGTAGCACGCGACGATTACGTGAGTGATTGCCGCCGCGCGATTGCCGCGGGCGTGCAGGCCGATCACGCTTCCATTGCGTCTCCTCAAGGCGACAACGCCAGCGCCGCTTACGGGGCTTGAGGTGACACAACATTGCGAAGCACCAGTCCGACACGGCCCCGCAGTCGAAGCCCGCCGCCGACACGCGCACGCTGCGCGTCATCAGCACGCTCGCGGTGCCCGGTCAGCCGACCGGCTATGTGGTCCACGACGATCGCGGCAACGCGACCTGGCGGATCCACGCGCCGCCGGGCGCATCGCTCGAAACGTCGACGGTCGTGCTGCGCGCGCTCGACACGCGCGAACTCGCGGTCGAAGGGATCGCGCGCCGCTCGCTCTCCGGTTACGACGAGTTCGGCGGCTACAACCCCTACGACCGCGTCGGTCGCGACTGCATCGGACGCGCAGCGTCAGCGCGCGGGCGCTGACGCGGCCGGCGCCGCAGCGGCTGCGGCGGCCGGTGCCGCAGGCTTGAGGTGCTCGTCCAGCCAGTCGAGCACGACCGCGTGCCACTGCAGGCTGTTGGCGGGTTTCAGGATCCAGTGGTTCTCGTCCGGGAATACCAGCAGCCGGCTCTTGATGCCCTGGCGCTGCAGCGCGGTGAACGTCGCGAGCCCCTGCGAGTACGGCACGCGGTAGTCGAGCACGCCATGCGTGACCAGCATCGGCGTGCGCCACTTCGTGACATGCTCCGACGGGTTGAACTTCTCGTGCACCTGCGGCGTCACGTAGTACGGTCCGCCGTTCTCCCACTCGGTGAACCACAGCTCTTCGGTCGTGTAGTACATCGTGCGGGTGTCGAAGATGCCGGCGTGGTTGACGATGCAGCGGAAGCGGTCAGGCCACTGGCCGGCGATCCAGTTCTGCATGAAGCCGCCATAGGACGCGCCCAGCGAGCAGGCGCGTTCGCCATCGAGCCAGTCGTAGCGCGCGAGCGCCGCATCGAGGCCCTTCTGCAGGTCGACGAAAGGCTTGCCGCCCCAGTCCTGGCTGATCGAGTCGGTGAAGGCCTGGCCGTAGCCCGGCGAGCCGTGGAAGTCGATGAACACGACGCCATAGCCGCGGCCCGCGAAAGTCTGCGCATTCCAGCGGAAGCTCCACTGGTTCTGGAAGCTGACCTGCGGGCCGCCGTGCACGATGAACGCGATCGGGTACTTCTGGCCGGCGACGAAGCCCGCGGGCTTCATGACGTAGCCGTAGACGGTCGCGCCATTCCAGCCCGCGAAGCTGAACTGCTCGAACTGCGCCATGTCGCGCTGCTCGAGGATGTCGGCGTTGATGTTCGTGAGGCGGCGCGGCGGAGTGCGCGCATCGCGCACCAGGTACAGGTCGGCGGGCGCAGCCAGCGACGCGAGCGCGACGACGACGCCTGACGGCGCCACCGAGTACTCGGCGACCTGGCCGGTGCCGAGCAGCTGCGTCGGCCGGCCGTTCGCGGGGTCGACGGCGAACAGCGCGTGCTGGCCGAGCTGGTCAACGCTTGCGAGCAGGCGCCGGCCATCGTGGCTGACGGCGAGCTTGCCGACGGAGCGATCCCAGGTTTCGGTCAGCATGCGGACCCGGCCGCCTGCCGCTTCGCGCACGCGGATCTCGAAGCGGTCGGCTTCGAAGCCGGGGCGACGCATCGCGAGGAAGGCGAGGTCGCCGTTGGCCAGGAACACGGGTTGCGTGTCCCAGGCCGGGTTGTCGGCCGTCAGGTTGCGCGGCGTGCCGCTGCCATCGCTGGCCATCTCGTAGAGGTCGAAGTTGGTCGACCAGGCCTCTTCGCGGTTCGCGAGACGCGCGCTGAACACGATGCGCGCGCCATCGGGGCTGAAGGTGTACTCCTCGTCGCCGCCGAACGGTTTCGATGGCACGTTGGCGCGCAGCGCGCGCGAAATGCCCACCGGTTCCCCGGCGCGACCCTCGGCGTCGACGGTCGCGGTGAACAGCTGCGACAGCGTGCCGTCGCGCCAGGTGTCCCAGTGGCGCACGAACAGTTCGTCGTACAGCTTGCCGCTTTGCTTCGATTTGCCGGCGGCCGCGAGCCGGTCCGCGCTGCACTTCAGGTTGGCGCAGTCGGGGAACACGTCGGCGCTCAGCGCGAGCCGGTCGCCGCGTGGCGAAACCTTGAGGCTCGTGACGTCGACCGGATAGTCGGTGACCTGCTGCGCCTCGCCGCCGTCGAGCGCGATGCGCCACACCTGCGACGAGCCCGAGCGCGTCGACAGGAAGTAGAGGTTGCGGCTGTCGGGCGCCCAGCGCGGCGTCGAATCGCCGGCCGGGTGCTGCGTCAGGCGACGCGCGACGGTGGCGCTGCTTGGATCCGCGGACAGCGGCATCAGCCACAGGTCGGTGCGGCCGCGGTTTGCCTCGATGTCGGTCTCGCGCAGCGTGAACGCGATCCAGCGGCCGTCCGGCGAGACCTGCGGATCGGACAGGCGCTTGAGGCGCACGAGGTCGTCGGGCGTGAAGGCGCGGGTGGCGGCCTCGGCGGCCGGTGCCGCGAGCAGGGCGGCACAGAGGAGGGCGGCCGCGAGGGCGCGCGAACGGGGCAGTCGCATCGGAAGCTCCGGTTGAACTGAAGTGGCGGCGATTGTAGCGTGCGCCACTGCCGCGGGCCTGTCGCCCGACGAGGCCTGACGGCCGGGAGCCTGCCCGCGATGCGCAACCTGCGCGCGATCTGCTTCGATCTCGACGACACGCTGTGGGACGTGCACAGCGTGCTGGCGCGCGCCGAGGCGGCCGTGTCCGAACACCTGGCGGTGCATCATCCCGAATTCGGCGCCGCGCATCCGCCAGCGGTGCGGATGCACGCGCGGCTCGAACTCGCGCGCGCCATGCCCGAGCGGTCCCATGACCTGACCTGGCTGCGCACCGAGTCGATGCGGCGCCTGGCGCTCGGCGCCGGCCTGCCGGCGCGCGTCGGCGAGGAGGCCTTCGAGGTGTTCATGGCGCATCGCAACCGCGTCGAGCTGTTCGACGACGTGCTGCCGGCGCTGCGCGCCCTCGGTGAGCGCTACACGCTCGCGACGCTGTCGAATGGCAACGCCGATCTGGCGCGGATCGGGCTCGCGCCGCATTTCGCGGTCACGCTGAACGCGATCTCGGTCGGTGCCGCCAAGCCCGATCCGCGCGCCTTCGCTGCCGTCGCGACCGCGCTGGGTTGCGATCCGGCGCAGATCGCCTACGTCGGCGACGACCCGCGCGTCGACGTGCTGGGCGCGCGCGCCGCGGGCATGCAGACCGTGTGGATCAATCGCGCGGCGCGCGACTGGCCTGCGGAGCACGCGCCCGCCACGGCGGCCGTGCGCGATCTCGCCGAGCTGGCGGCGCTGCTCGCGGCGCTGCGGGACGGGGACTGACGCTCGCGTCAATCCTGCTCGAACTCGAACAGCTCCTCGTTCGGACCGCGCACCAGCAGGATGCGTCGCGCGCCCGCGTCGATCGGGCCGGCCACGAGCTGCGCGCCGGCGGCGCCGCCGCCGCTGCGGACCCGTGCCGCCAGTGCGTCGAGATCGCGGCAGCCATGCGTGTACAGCGCGACGCCGAGCCGCGACGGATGCATGCGCCCGGTCAGCCGGCGCTGCGACGCGCCGCCGAAATGCACCAGCAGGATCTTGCCACTCGGCTCGGCCAGGTCCTGGTACAGCAGGAAACGCACGCGCGAACCGGCGGGAATGCCGACGAGCTGGTTGACCTTGTCGCGGAACTCCGCCGGCGTCTCGTCATCCTGCGCCGCCGTGAACCCGAGCAGCCCACCGTAGAAGTGCCGCGTGCGCTCGAGGTCGCCGGCGACGACCGAGATCGTCGGTACTTCGCTGTAGTCGCCATGCGGCGCACCCGGGCGCATCTGCGAGGCAGGATGCCGGTGCCCGACCATGATCAGCAGCGGCACGCCATCCGGCCCGAACAGCACGGCTTCCTCGCTCTCGACCGGACCGATGATGTGACGCACCGGCGGCGAGCGCGCGATGCAACCGCCGCGACGAGCTGGCGCCAGGCCTGTTCGGCCGGGCTGCGCACGTAGAAGTCGATGGCCTTGGGACCGATGTCGAGCGGTGAGTCGGGGCCGCCGACCTGCGTGTCGAGGCGCACGACCTCGCCCGGTACCGGCGTCAGCGCGAGCAGGCGCAGCCGACCGATCGGGTAGCCCTGGCAGGACAGTTCGGCCCACTCGCCGCTGCAGCGCGCGTCCAGGCCCAGGCGCGCGCCTGCGCTGCGGGCAGCGCGTGCCGCCACTCGAGCGCGAGGCCCATGACGCCGTGGAACAGCCGCAACGCGCGGTCGAGATCGGACACGCCGACGGTGATCGAGCGCATCGCGGTTATCATCGAACCCATGATCGAACTCTACACGCACGCCCACGCCGAACGGACACAAGGTCTCA
>JAZKJV010011116.1:0-111063 GCA_037367405.1 Ottelia alismoides | reverse complement strand
GTAATTTTGACTTGAGCTCGATAACTAGCTCTAGGCTCGAGCCCTTTCGAGCTCAGGTGAGTTGGTTCGACCTCTTTTAAACAGTGATTAACATATCGGTTGCTATATTTTATTTGATTGACCATATAGTCATGCATGCCCTCCTCAAGTTTGCTTCTCTATATCACCGTGAAAGTCAGCGGCGTCACAACCAGGAAACAACTACGCTCTTCTATCCTTGGTCATAAGACGCTTCCATCACGATAGACGTCGATAGAGAGCCCTATATGCCTTCCGCACGGTGAACTGCTCATCCGTCCAGGACCAATGATCAACAAATCCATCCATCCCTCCACCAGTTGGGAGAGCCTCAAGCATCAACATGAATTCGATGAATCGTTGATCTGATAGTTCAGTACGAAATGGAGGTATCCAACTACTGAGGCCCCCGTGTTGGCGTTTAACGCATGTGATTGACTAATGGTCATTGATCGATCAGTCAAGCGACTTTACAATATTGCATATCAATGTTTAAAGATCGATTTATCAAAATTCAAGAGTGATCGATCAACAAACAAACAGTATCTAATAATAGTGATCGATCATGTTAACTTGGATGACAGATCAGTTAACATGACTGATCAGTCACACAACAATAGTGTTAAGTGATCCACAGAGCAACTACGACGACAATCAATCGCGGTGTAAAATAATAAATTATTGATCGATCAGATCAACAAGGATGATCGATTAATATGGGTTCGAACTGAAATAAGATAACATCAAAGAAAGTATAATGAGCATAAACAAATTTAACCAACATATTAATCCTTGTCTTGCATGTAACCATGCATAATTTCAAGTGATATTTCTGATTTTTTTCCTGAATCCAGGTAGAGATTATTCGTCAGGCATTCTTAAATCCATCACTGTCACTGGGGATAAGTGATATGCCATGTTGCAACGAATACGTTGCGAATATAAGTGGTGGAGGTTGTAACACCCCAACCCCAAATATAGTGTCATACCTAAAACTCACGAAGTGTGGGTGTAGTTTATAAGTGGTGGGAATTACTACTTGATAACTTGGGCTTAAGCATTTTGGGTGGTTGTTAACGGGTTCATCTGAACCGTACCCAACAAGTTGTCAGGGTCAGTTTTCCTCGATAACGGACCGGGGACCGAAGCCCGGGACATTACAGCTATGTCCAATCATGGATGAGGTTTAGTATAGGATCGAAAGGTTTTCCAGAATGAAATGCTTCATCAAGAATCGAGCACAGAGACTTCATTCCAAGGTTGCAACCATGTAAAGATGTGGATTTGGATAATTGCAGAGAAGGATAAAGATATGTATACAATTTCAATTTTTTTCTAGATAAGGATATGGATACTGATACCAGTTTCGCTTCTTTTAGGATATGGATGCATATATGATTATAAAATTCTATGGCGGATACGGATATGGATACAGATATTCGTACGACTAAATCTGTGTATATTCTAGACATATGCCAATGTGTATAAACGGCTAACAAGAAAAAAAATTACTTGCAGTTCGACAGGTATTGAACTGCTGCAAGAACATCCTTAAAAAGGTTGCATCCGGATACTTACAGGTATGACAAACTGTAAATCAATCTGTATTTACTTTACGCATTCACCGATCGCAGCTTATTCGCCCCCTTAACCAGTTTAAGAGGGGTAAGGGTGACATGGTAAACAAATGGGGTGGAATTTCCACGGATTTTTTCGTGCCCGCGTTATTCGAATGGGCCTATGTTACAATCTATAAATAACATCTTAATCTTGAATATTCATATGTACATACCGCACCTTGTCACAGCGCCGGCACGGTGTCGAATACCTCCTCGTTCACTTCCTTCGGTACCTCCTTCGACACAGTTTGTGAGTTGTTCGCGTGCTGCTCCAGGTATTCCTTACTGTTCATCTCCGTCAACCTGAAAGGAAGAACACAAATGGGGTCGAAATGTTGGACAAACATGTGATAACAGGTGCCGCTCATGATACGGTAATACGCTTCATACCTGCTGATGGTGCGGTCCTTGGCAAAGCCCAACTCATTATCTACACAGAGATCGACCGCATCGGCCACCAGAACCCGTGAAGACGATCTCGGAGAGATCCTCCTCGCTTCTGCCCGGGTAACAACATTCTCAAATAACTCCAGCGGAGATGCCTCGGCCGTGCACAACAGCCTGCCCTTATTCTCGTACATCACCTGAAAAGCAGGAGTATACGGCGTTGCCAGTACACAGAAAAAATCGAATTCAGGTCTCTGAAACTACACAAATGCGAGCACGAGCTTGTCTACGTGCATGTTTGATGTCAAATTGATTCCATCCAAAATGCAAAAAAATGCCGGGCTGGTATGCGGGTTAGAGAAAATGCATGTTAAACTCCTCGATGTTTGCCAAGGATCTCTTTTACACAAACGAAATTGCTCGAAAGCTTCCTCGACCATTTGCTTTTAAGACAATCCTCGACTTCAAGGAATGATATGCAGTGATGAGATGCACGACTTCTTAAAATGTTTTGCAAATGAACGACGGTAAAGAACAATCTTACGACGGGTCAGGAAATCAAATGCAAGGTGAGAATGGCATACGTCGACTAGCGTCACAAAGCGGTACGCAGACAGCCTGTTGTCTGGACGGAATTTCGGCACACCCTCTAATGCCAACGTGTGGAACTTCTCTGCACGGTAGCCATTTCATTAGACGCAACACTGACCAGATGGGGAAGCAATAGCAGAAAAACTGATTTTGTGAAAACCGCAAGGAAAATCGTACTGAAAAGGCCAAAGTAGTCGGCGGCTCCTAAAGGTTTCTCACATAGATCTTCGAATCGGAAGTACGCGCATCCGCCAGCCCCAAGCGGCACCTTGAAGAGAGGAGAATATATAAAACACACATATTCCTTAAAAACAAAACAAATTAAACAATCAAACTGTTCCCAGAACCGGCTTCCCGATATAGACCTCTAGACGACGTCCCATGACGACTTCTACGGTCTGCGGTACGGGCATTTCTTGTCCACACAACCACTGGAATTTCTGTTTAAGAAAATCAACATGCTCGCTCCCGATGAAGTAAAATCCCTGCTCCGCCTGAAAACAGCACCGTGACATGAACCGCTGTTTCAAAACAGATCTTGCTCACTAAAGTTGAGAAAAATCAAGAGGTAAATATTTTACGTGACGGTCTTACGGAAGTCATTTTCCGATAATCGTTCATGGAACCTATTGCGTGAGCTGTGCATCTTTCCTGCATCAGCAGATTCAGCACATCTCGTCAAAGAACAGATGCACGAGCACGAAGAAGAAAACAAGCAATACCTTTTAGCAAAGTACCTTCAATGTTGTAATAAAAGGCATAAAAAGATCTCTCTGCAGTCCACCTTCATAGAGGTTGTCCGGTGCGCGATTCGATGTGGCGACAAGAACCTGACGGTCAATGTCCAGAATGAGCATACCCAAACCTATGGTAATAAGTAGAACGTCATATCAATAACGAAATAACGTACAACGCCTCTGCTGAAAAGATATCCAAAAAGTCTGTTCAGTATCATAGCATCCGCAACATCCGTAACCTGTTGACAAAATATCCCATCAATAGAAAGAATGCGACAGGATGAAGTTTCTCACATGAGATGCAATGTTTTCTGCCATACCATGAATTCATCTAAACACAACAAAACAGACTCGTCCGAGATCTCTCCTGCAACCATATCGAGCGGATCTAAGAGGCCCCTGTGCTTCTGCAAACATAAAATCACCTTTAGATGAAGCAGCCAGTTTTCGAGCCAAGGCCGGCAAAAAGAGCTAAGATGTCCACCTGCAAGCGACTGTGAACATTTAACATGAAGTCATGGAAGTGTATTCTCTTCTTCCTCCAATTACTCGGTCTGCAGTGGAGACGAAATGAACTTGACAAAGTCAACAGAGCGGAATCCCATATCAAAACATTTAGCAAATCGAGTTGTGAAGAACAAAAGTCTCTCTCCAGTGTGCCATAAACACTCCCATCAGATGCATTGAATGTATAGCCGAAAATTGAAGTTGAATATATGGACAACATCGGTAAAGTTCCTAACCACCAGAGAACGTATATTTAATAAAGAATGCCCAAACTTGTTAAGGTGATCGGCTCATGTAATTACACGGGACGAGTTTTACATGTCTCGTCAAAAAGGTTAGACACGAGAGCTTATCAAGGTGCCTAGAAGCTCGCCTATTACCCAACGTTATTTAACAAGATTCCCAAAAATCACATGTCGATCTCGTCATTGATTCAGGGCCACTTTCTAAATCAACACCCTTATCCCAAATTTCATTAGCAAAGTGCGCGAGATGATTCTTAGTAATTTGAACTAAATGAAGTCAATCACCCATCCCACTGGTCGGTCACATCGAGAAAATGTCATATCGAGTGTCCTGGTTATAAGAAGAGAAAAGAAGATATTGTTCTAGATGATAAACTAAAGCTTCCTAATGATCAAGGTGGAAAGGTCATCCAGCAATCCGATCCAATCTTTCGAACCAAGCTGCTAAAAAATGGAGTCTCCAACACCGCTAATCTAGAAAGTTGTTTACAATCTTTCAATTTCCTATGCCAGCAGCAGCCATGTCACGCAATAGACCGGCCAACATCTTGATAGATACAACCGAAGTTTACTGCAAAGTATAACGTTGCCAATGGCCCAGTTGCCGATCCCTCCTTTGAGAAGGTACTCTCGAGGCATACCTCGGAATCCCAGTTCGTGCAACCATGTCTTCTCGAGCTTTAAATAGGACCAAATTCCTCTCTCTCCAATGGATACCAATAGGGTCGTGTAATCAAGCAATGCCCTAGACATGGTGCGGCACCTCGCATCAAAAACCGTTTAACACAATCCAAGAACATAAGAAATGGTTCAAACGAAACCAAGATGCTTTTTTATCACTATACTTCACCATGTTTCATGGTCTCGACAGAATCAGCCACGCAACTAATAGGGGTGACATTGGAGTCCCCTTGGAAAATTTACATGTGGACTTAAAGAAAGGTCCTCCCCACCCCCCTCGTAAATGTACCAGTCAACTTATAAATAACAAAGAACACGAATAATCTTTGTGAAAGATCGACGAACAAAACAACCTTCTAATTAACCAGCCACTAGGGTTATGGATAACCCTTTGTTCTCTTCGTGCACGATCTTTTTTTTTTTTGAAGTCTAGAAACTCGAGGGATACACTCGGTGGTGTTCGCCCCTGCTTTATTAACAAAAGAAAAGAAAAAGAAAAAAGGAACTTTACAAGGTATCCAACGCGATACCAGATAGGGAGCTAAATCAACAACCAATCATCAACTAAACGGGTACAATGTAACAGAACGTTTTCTTTGTAAAACCGTTGCCCGTGAAGATAGCTTCATTCCGCCCAAGCCAAATTGCCCAAACTCTCGCCACTGGACAAAGGAGCTCTCTACGGTCCCTACTCTTGTTAGTCACCATCGATTCCCAAAAAGAAGCCAGATCTGTGATGCTGACCCAAGCCTCAGCCGCTGCCTCCCAAACACCCATCACCGCCGGGCAAGCGAAGAAAAGATGCTCCAAAGTTTCCACGCCATTGTTGCAAAGAACACACCCATCCGAGACAGAGCCAAACAGTCTTGCGCAGCGATCCCTCGTCATCAATCTTTTCCTCCGAAACAACCAAAGGAAGACACCAACCCTCTCATGAAGCTTCAAGCCCCAAACAAAGCCGTAATCACGTACCAACACATCCAGCCCCGAACGAGGGGAAGAGGAAACCGTCAAATAAGCCTTCTTTGTCGAAAAGGACCCCCCCTCTCCAGGATCAGTGATCCCTCCCGCCCGAAGGCCGACAAGCCCCACCGATGGAGTCCAAGAGAAGGAGAAAGTCGAGGAGCCTCTGATCCGAAAGGTTGCTACGAAGGAGAGGGAACCAACTATCCCCAGACCAACAAGAGGCCACACAAGCATTTCCATCAACCGCCATAGCAAATAACCGAGGAAACCTCTCACAAAGAGATTCCTCCCCAGACCAAACATCCTTCCAGAACCTGAAAGTACGACCGTCACCAAGCACCGGAGCAAAGAATGAAGAGAATTTTAAGAGAGCCCCTAGCACCCCACGCCAGAAAGGCGTCTGAGGCCCAAGCCTAGCTCTCGGCACCGGAAGCGACCCACCCACACATGGATCTTACGCAAGACATCAGAACATAAATCTTCACCAAGACCCCATAATCTATTAACCCATTTAAGGAGGAGGGCTTGGTTTACATGGTCCAACCTTCGGATGTCAAGCCCCCCACGCTCTTAAGAGGAGGGCTTGGTTTACATGGTCCAACCTTCGGATGTCAAGCCCCCCCACGCTCTTACGCCTCGCCACCTCTTCCCACCCCACCAAGTGCAACCCACCCGAAGACTCCCCATTTTTCCCCACAAAACCTCCGCATTAGCTTCTCAAGTCGACAGCGAATCCCTACAGGCAACTGACGGTTGGATAAAAAATTAACGGGGATAGACGAAAGCACCGCCTTGAGGAGGACGAGGCGGCCACCCTTCGATAGCAAAGCAGATCTCCAACCGGCCAGCCTCACCTCAACCTTCTCCACCACCTTGGACCAGTCCCTCAAGCGCGTCCTGCCCGTGTCCAGCGACATCCCCAAGTAATCAAAGGGCAAGGAGCAAGGCTGCGAACCTAAAATCGAACCGCAATCGGCCACCTCCTCCGCATCAAGACCAAACGGAACCACTTTAGACTTGGCGGCATTCTTGAACAAACCCGACATCTCACTGAACACCTCCAGGGTTGCCGCCATGGCGGAAACCTCCTCAGGCCCCCCCTCAATGAAAAAGACTGTGTCATCGGCGTATTGAAGCAAAGGGCCCACCATCCCGTCACAGGAGAAGCCCTTCGAGAGACCACAGTCGATCACCCGACAAGCCATCCGAGCAAGAACATCCGCCGCCACAACGAAGAGCAGAGGCGCAAGAGGGCAGCCCTGTCGAACCCCCCTCCGAGGCTCGAAAGAGCCCCCCTCAAGGCGCCCATTAACCATGACCGATAAAGATGCCGTAGTGATGCAGCGGCGCATCCACGAAATCCAAATCTCCGGGAAGCCCCTCCTCCTCAGAATCGACCAAATGAAACTCCAGTCGAGGCAGTCGTAGGCCTTCGCAAAGTCGACCTTCCATAGCACCCCACGAGTCCCCTCCCTAGCCCATTTCGCAACCATCTCCGATGCCATAGCAGTACCGTCGGCAATCTGCCTACTGCGAACAAAAGTCGTCTGCATCGGAGAGATAATTCCATCAAGCGCCGGGGCCAGCCTAAGAGCAAACACCTTCGCCGCGATCAAATAAAGAGCATTCGATATGGCAATAGGGCGGAAGTCCTCAATACGCTCGGTCGAGGAGGACTTCGGCAGCAAAACAATGAGAGACCTATTAATTTTGTCAAAGTCAGCATTACCATCACAGAATTCGTTTATAACCTCCAGAACCTCCAGGCCCACCAACTCCCAGAAGTCTTTGTAGAAAGCCACCGAGAACCCGTCAGGACCTGGAGATCCATCCGCGTTAAGATCCCACACGATCGCTTTAACCTCCTCCAGCGCAACCTTCCTCGTCAGATCCTCACAAAGCGAAGGCGATAGCAGCTGAACCCCAATCCCCACGCACCTCCACTTCCTCGGGGCGCGCCTCCTCGAGAAGTCCTTGAAATACTCCAAAATCGCCCTCCCCATAGCCTCATGCCCCACCACGCGCCTGCCATTAATCGTGATCGAGCGGAGGAATTCAAACGCCGCCTACCACTGACCACACGATGGAAATACGTCGTGTTGGCATCCCCCTCCCTCAACCAAGACACCCTCGACCTCTAGCGCCACTCCGTGACCCGCTTCAAGTCCTCCTCCGCCATCTTCCGTTGAGCGGCCGACCGCGCAACCAACTCCTCCTGCCGAAGCTCCCTAACCCCCTCCAAAGCGTCCATCGCGCTTACCGCCTCCTCCGCCTCCCTCCTGACCGCAACCCTTGCCGCCCTCGACTCCTTCTTAAACATAGCCAATTTCTTAAGCAACAAATCGAGCTTTCGAACAAACCCCACCACCGCGGAGCTCCCGAGCTGCTCATGGCCCTAGAGATCCACAACAAAGCTTTTGAAATTGTCCTCCAACAACCAGCACCTCTCATACCTGAAAAAATCTCTCGAAATTGACACATCACCAGAGTCCCACAAGATAGGATTGTGGTCCGACAAGCACCGAGGCATGGAGCTCACAAAAGAAAGAGGGAAGTCATCCAAAAGATCCACAGACGCCAAGAATCTGTCAATGCACGATCAAGAGTTTGAGTTCCTCCACGTGTACGTGATGTCACCCGCTCCCAAGTCCTCAAGAGCTAACGAGTCAACAATCTCAGCAAAATCCGACGAACCAGGGTCCTGCCCCCCTGGAACATGGCTTATCCGATAAACGTAGGGTAACATTGAAGTCCCCCCTATCAGCCAAGGGATCCCCACAAATCGCTAACCAGCCTGACGCAAATCCTTCCAAAACTCCTTTCTCTTAATATAGCAGCACGGCCCGTATGCACAAGAGAAAGCAATTGATAACGAAGAATCCACCCTAATCAAAATCACAGAAATAGCATGCCTCCCTCTGATGATCGAGCTGAAAGAAAACGCCGCAGATCTCCACGCAATGAGCATACCGCCCGCCAAGCCCTCCGCGTCCAAAGCCCTGACCTCATCCAAGCCCCTCACACCAAACGACCTCCAAATAGCGTCCCCCACATCCTGGAGCTTTGTTTCCTGTAGCATGACGATGTCACACCCCCATTCTGTGAACCTCGAACCCAAGGTTCTCCTTTTATCCGCATCCCCCAACCCTCGCACATTCCATGACAGCACCTTCATGAGGAACCTTCCAAACGCCCTCCGGTTCGGACCACGCCAGCTGTCGCCGCCACCGCATCAAAGACGAGCAGCCCTGAATCTCGTTGGCCAACGATCGCGATCTGTTCCTCCTCCTGTATCTCTTAGCCGATCTCCTTTCAGGTACCCTTTCATCCGCAGCAGCCTCCGCGAACTCAATCAGTGACACTGCGGACTGACCCGACGAACCAAGTGGTCGCGTCGACGAGGACGGACCCAACGACGAAACCAAAGCTGAGCCGTCTGCAGCCCCTCCCTCCACGGCCGGCGAAAGGGGAGGGGAAGCCTGAGCCATCGAAGCTTCCCCCCTCCCCCCCGCTCCCCACCGAGCGAGCTAAATCAAGCAAACGATCGGAGAGGACTAGCGATGAGGAAGAGAAACGAAGCAGATCCGGAACCTCAATCCCACCCTCAAAAGATCCGAGAGAAAGCCTGCAGGAGAGTCCACCAAAAGGCTGATCCGCATAGTGATCCGACTGAAGAATCCGGATCACGGGATCCGGCGCCCTAGCCCAAAAGTGAATGGCCCCTGCGACACCTGGGGTCCTCCCATCCACATCACCAGGCAAATCGATAACTGAAGAATCCATGCACAGTTACCAAGGGGCATAACTGAAGGGACGTACGAAATCATCATTGTGGGACGAGTCCCACGCCTCCATGCAAAGCCATCTGCCCCTCGGAAGACAAGACGACACCCTTCCTCCTTCCAGACTTCGGGGCCGAGACCACCCCCCCCCCCCCGCACCACCGGAGGTGGCGACGGAACGACATCCGACATCTCAATCCGACATCTGAACCGGCCGATCTTCAAACATTCGTAGAAAACACGGTCCACTGCTCCGTCAAGAAACCTTTTACTGCACTCCAAGAGGATCCTAGTGGCGGCGTGGTCGGAGCCCGGTGCCAACCCATCATCGGTGACCGCAAGGACCTCTCCCCACCGTCGCAACGGCCAATTGAGACAACGCACCGATCTTGAAAGGAACGGGACACCGCGGACCTCCGCTACGCAAACCTCGACGCTCGAACACGCCCCGTCCGCAAAACGAAGGTCCCTCCAAACCAAACCGTCCACCGCATCATTCCGAATCAACCGAACACGCTGGGCATCTGACAGCCCCCGAGCACAACAACACCTTGGGTCCAAGGCGACGACGTCCCCCATAAACTGAGATCCAAGGAGGCTACGGAGATGGCTCAGCACGAAGTCCACCGTCAAGCTCCCATGACATGATCGTTGAGAAAGATCGATGAACAATCCAAAAAAGACCGCAACCCGTTACTAGATTAATTACAAACCTATAAAAGTACAGCCTTTGGAATGACATGCTCCAATACCATGTAGACATATAAAATAGAATGCATGAACCAAAGAACAAGAACAAAACATGAATATACATGTATCAAGAGAAGGACCATCGTACTCTACAGTTTAACTGTGCAAGGTCAGATATTGATGTTAGCTTTCTCATTGATACAAGAGGCCGAGAGCTCTTTATATAGCTCCACAAACACAATCAAGTCCCAACTCGAACCAATGTAAGACTAAAGACATCACAATTGGATTTTCCCACAAGATCCAATTGTCCAAACAATTGAGTCAACCCTTTACTATTCTCAATAGATACCATTCAACTTATAGATAAAGGCATACCTGGAGACATTACCTACTTATAAACAAGTAAAACCCAACACCATCAATGTCGTCACTAGCATCATAAGTTGCATCTCTCACATAACAACAACAATGCCTTTTTCCCACATTAAGTAGGATTGGCTACGTGGATTCTTTGCCTTCATTCATATCTATCTCAGGTCATTCTTGGGCTTAGATCCAAAAAACTAATATCCCTTCGCATAGTCTCATTCCAACACTTCTTGGGCCTTCCTCGCCCTCTCTTAGCCAACTCAACATCCTAAAACTCGCATCTCCTAGTTAGTGCATCGGCTGACCTCCATTGCAAATGATCAAACCATCTTAAGTGATTTTCTCGCATCTTGTCCTCGATTGGAGCTACACCAACTTTCCTTCTGATTGCATCATTCTGAATACGATCTTTATGTATGTGTCCACATATCCACCTTAGCATTTTCATTTCTGCTACTTCCATTCTCTGCACATGTCCATGGTTCGCAGGTCAACATTCAAATCCATAGAGTATAGCATGTCTCATGGATGCTTTGTAAAACTTTCCTTTGAATTTCAAAAGAATTTTTTATCACGAAGAACGGTAGAGATTCCTCTCCACTTTAGCCAACATATGCTTATTCTATTAGTAACATTCTAATATCAATGATGCATCGCGGATTCACCTTCATCCTTAGCCAAGGCCCTAAATGTCGGTTTCGATCACCATTTCGGTATCGACCAAAATAGAATTTCGATGGAATTTCGGTGGAATTTCGATTGGAATTTCGGTCATTTCGGTCATTTTTTGTACTATGACCCCCATATTTCGGTCATTTCGATCGAATTTCGATTTCGACTGGATATCGATATTCGACAGAAATTCGATGGAATTTCGTTGAAATTTGAGGCCATGTCCTTAGCGTAGATTGGGCAGCCCCACCATTTTGATCTCCATTAGAACCACCATGGCATCCAAGGAATTATTGTTATACCATAATCTTACCACCAAAGAAGGCACATAGCATAGCTATACCAAAAACAACGCAAAAAGGTTTTCCGATAATCGAGTGACACCATGTGTCTTTCCCTTACGGAGCCACTGAGGTCTCAACATTATGGATAGCAAATGTACAGAATTATCTCTAACACCCCAACAATAACCACATGGTGTCCCAGTGAGAACAAACCACAATTGTCCTCTCCTACACCCAAAAGCACTAAAGTGAAACACCCATTCCCAAAAAAATTATCCTCTAGCAAAGGATCATTCACTCCTTATCCCCAAACCCCTTAGGCCTCGTTTGTTTGATTGGAAAGGAATTACAATGGAATGGAATCAATATAAGAATGGAATTAACAATGGAATGGAAAGGAAAAAGTTTTTCCATTACATTGTTTGGATCATACTTGGAATTGGAAATTTTACTATGAGACATATTCCTTTCTTATATTTTTAAAAGGAAAAGAATAGAAAGAAAATAACATTCCTTTGATATATTTTGTTAAGTAGAAAAAATAATCGGTATTCTTAGACTTATTTTTTCATATAATCGATATATTTCATATAAAGAATCAATAGTCCAATCTAAATGAAAACTACTTTCATTTTTTCATATAATTGATATATTTGATATATCCATATCCGTATCTGCTACAATATTTTATTACCATATCTTTATCCATATTCTAAAGAAATTAAAAGTGTTATGGGTGTTTGCATTTGGAAAAAAAATAAAAACACATATCCATGTCTGTATATGTATTCACTAAAATATAACCCATGTCCATATCCTAAAAACCTAAATATGGTATATGTATCATTATTTATAACTGCAAAAAAATAAAACCCATTTTCATGTCCATACCGCTTCCGTAAAAAAACACCATCCATGTCCATATGTATCCGTAAAAAATTTAAATCCATATCCATTTCCATATATATCTGCTAGAATATAATCAGTATCCATATCTTTGAAAAAAAATGAACATTGTATCTGTTTCCATATCCATATTAGAAAAAAATCATATATCCCTATCCATATCCATGTAGAAAAAAGTAGAAAAACATACCCGTGTTTGTATCCGTATCCGTAAACTAATCATATATGATGTATTTTATCCTTTTAATACATATATTTAATATATATATATATGTATTCATATCCGCTGGAATATCTTGTAACCATATTTGTATCCATATCCAAAAAAACTAAATTGTATCTATACATGTATCCATAAAAAATATCACATATCCATGTCAGTATCCATATATGCATATATTTGTAACTTATTCAACCTTTTGCATCCATATATTTGTATCCATGTCAGTATCCATATATCCATGTCAAAAAAAATGATATCCATGTCGGTGTCCAAAAATATCCAAAAAAAAGAAAAACATATATCCATGTCGATAACCATATATTTGTAACAATGATATATTAATTAAAAATATTGAAGAAGAACACATTCATTACCATTAGTAAGGAATGAAATCCCAATTCCTATGGGGATACCTAGGAATGGTGATTCCCATGAATGAGGGAATCAGGTTTCCTTTGTAACCGTTATTCCTGCATAAAATTGATCTAACAAACAAAGGAATGGAATCGAGAGAGGAATGATGATTCCATTCCCTCCTCTATTCCTGCATAACAAACGGGGCCTTAGTGAAAAGAAAAAACATGAACGTCAATAGCATAGTTACTTCTCATTGTTCTTGTAAATAATCAACCACGAATAACCTTAGGACCCACTCCACCTCAAGAGAATGGTGGATATCACCCCCATACCCCAAGGAGAATCGACTGTGGTAGTCTACCTTAAAATTCCACCAACAATATGAGAAGCATGGTCACCATCATATCAACCACAAAATCCATTATTGATACAATCACCCCCTTCGTTAAATGAGAAGCTTGAGGTCTGGAGACATGCATTGGAGACTAAAGGATTTCGTATAAGCAGGACTAAGATGGAATATATGGAGTACACCCTTGATGGAAGCAATGGTGAAGGAATCAAGGTAAAGATTGGTGATAATAACATTTGGAAGAGAGATTTTTTTAGATATCCGAAATCTATTTTGCAACATGATGGGAAAATTGATGGAGATGTTACTAATAGAATAAATGCATGCTGGCTAAAGTGGAGAGGAGCCTCTGTTGTTCTCTATGATAAGAAAATTCCTTTAAAAATTAAAGAAAAATTTTACAAAGCAGCCGTGAGACATGTTATGCTCCATAGATATGAATGTTGTCTTGTGAACCATAGACATGTGCAGAGAATGGTTGTAGTAGAAATGAAAATGCTAAGGTGGATGTGTGGACACACACGTAAAGATCAGATTCGGATGATGCAATCAGAAAGAAAGTTGGTGTAGCTCTGGTCGAGGATAAGATGCGAGAATATCGCTTAAGATGGTTTGGTCATTTGCAAAGAAGATCAGCTAATGCACCAATTAAGAGATGCGAGTGTTAGGATGTTGAGCCGGCTAAGAGAGGGCGAGGACGGCCTAAGAAGTGTTGGAAAGAGACTATATGAAGGGAACTTAGTTTTTTATATATAAGGCCGAGATTGACCCAAGATAGATCTGAATGGAGGCGAAGAATCCATGTAGCCGACCCTACTTAATTGTGAGAAAAGGCTTTGTCGTTGTTGTTGCTGTTTCAGCCCAGGCCCGGCCCAGCCCGATTCCTATGGGTCGGTCTTGGCCTGGTCGGCCCATCTCCAGTCCAGCCATATGCAGTGCTACCTCTTGACCTGGGAAATATTGTGAAATACAAGCGCATATAAGTTTGGGTCACTTGTTAAAATGGGTGCAGTCTTGAATTGTTCTTTAACATCGAGAATTTCAGTCAACTAGTGAAGGCCACAAAGGTTTCCAAAACAAAAGAATAAAATGTACAGTGATTCAATTTAACCTCTACTGAGTTGACCATGATTTTTCGTGACTAACGATAATTTAGATCGATGAAATCGAGCGTGACTATTTGCTCAATTTCAGACACACTTTCTGTTCATCTTCTGATTTCACAAAAATTTGGATTTATAATTCAAATCCAGAATTTGGTTTTGATTTTTGGGAAATTAAATTGTCCTGTTCAAAGTTATAGATAGTTCCGATCATATCCACTGAGATTTAAACACTAATAACATTTTCAACATAGAATTTTGGATCTGTTGTTGATCGCATCGCAGAATTCTAGAAGATCACGATAGAAAATATGGTTGCAATCAGTGGGAGCACAACTCTTGTGGTTCTGATTTGCCACAACTTCTACAATCTCACGTTCTGAAGAGTGAAGAATACCAACCTACCGATACAATTTAAAATGAAGTGGTGAAAATTTCTAAAGCAATGGAACATATGATATCTCGAGTTTAACATGGAAGGAAAAGAAACTTTCAGATTTTGCTAATGACCAATATACTAATGGAATTTCCACCATTTATCAAGCACCACACATTGCTCTCCATAAGAAATTCATCATATATTGTATCTAATAAATCTAATGGAACAACGAGCCTCCGTTTGGGTCGGGCTCTCGGGTCAGGTCAGGCTGGGCCAAGCCAAGCCCAAGCAAGACCAAAAAAATTGGGCCTAAATCTTGGGCCAAAGCCCGGCCCAATGTTCATTTGGGCTTGAGTCGGGCCGGGATTCGGGTTGCTGGCCCAATGCTCATCCCTAGCCGTGGGGGGCAAAAAATTGGCGTGTTTATAGTGTCCACTTGAATGTGTTCAAATACTATTTTGTTTGTCAACCTGATTAGAAACTAATGAATACTTCACTCTCGATAACCCTCTCTATTTTTGGAAATCAATTTCCATCATAGATCATAAAACACATGCCTGACTGTTAATGTGTTTTTGCAACAGTATATAATCAGTAACCACCAATGGATTCAGAAAGATAATTTTAGCAAGACACTACTCACAGTTGGTCATAGAACAAGTCCATGAGCATCGTCTTCCCGGTTCCAACTCCGCCATAGAGATACAAACCTCTTACCGGAGAGATAGAAGTTTGCGGCACCATGCGAGTCCACAACCATCGGCTCCTACACGGGTTTAATCAAACAAAGGTAAGAGAAAAAAAAGTCGAAAGATTAATCCAACACAAATCCCATACAAAGTGGAGTTTCAACAAGAAGGTTTACCTTTCAGCCTTTCTAGATGAAGTATATCTATCCAACCGGCACGCATCTTCCGATTCAACTAGCTGATTGTAGAGCTTTTGCAATATCTCAACCGTACCAAGCTGGCATCATTACCGCGAAAAGAACACATTTAGAATGGAGCCCATCTCACCAAAAGAGAATTGAGACAGATTTACTGTAATAATTCATGTCCATACCTGGTTGTCGTCGCCATCCATAATCTCCCCACACGCAATCCTCCTCTCATACTCTGTCAGAGGCCCTGCCTTCTCCGTATCTATCATAACCAGGAACATCACAACACCAATAGTACCTTATCTTCATAATTCAATCTACAGACAGAAAAACCAGAAATCACCGAGTAGGCAACCAAACCTGCGGAAGCACGGTTAGCGACAGGCATCGACAGCGACCGCGAGAAAACTGACACGTTCAGATATCTAAGGACCTCGCTACTGCGAAACGTCCTGAAGGTCTCTAACCTCCCGGAATTCACAAAGGACCCATAGCCTTCCTTCATCCCTCTCCCATTCTGTAACAACTCCGCTCCCCACGCCCGTGAAGCACTCCGCAGCTGACGCACCGCCCGTGCCAACGTCCTCATCGGATCCTTCTACAAGCAAAAAAAACTATACCAAAATTATTGCACCGCATACAATTCAACCATTGGAAAAAATCACAGAAATGGTTCCGTGACATCAATAAAAACATTACCACAGAAAACCTACAAAAACGGATCTTCCCATCAATCTATAAAAAAAAGAACAGCAAAGCAATGCAAAAGCGACCAATTTTGAGCAAACCCACATTCTAAAAACGTGATCTGCACCGCTCGACGCCGGTCAAACCTCGGTACCGAGACAAGAACAGAAAACCTAAAAAACGGATCTTTCCAGCAATCTATAAAAAAAAAGAGCAGCAAACCAATGCAAAAGCGACCAACTTTGAGCAGACCCACATTCTAAAAACGTGATCTGCACCTCTTAACGCCGGTCAAACCTCGGAACCGAGACAAGAACCCTAGTCGCCATCAAGGGGGCATCATCGGACGCCCTCCAAAACCCGAAAAGTTGGGCGAAACACGGCAACGGAAAACGGATCGTGTTTCCAGGAATAGCAAGAAAATGGTCCTCCCAGATTGCCAAAAAGATTCGACCTTTTTCCCAGAAAAAAAGGGAGATGCAGGGGGGCGTACCGACCCAATTGAGGAAACGACGACCGGGTGCGGTGATCAGTGGTCACCACCACGTCGAGATCTGACCGGAGGGGTCAAAGTACGATCTGGCAGAGAAGGGAAGCTGATCTGCAGCAAGAAAATGGTCACTTTGGCAGCACCAGGGGGCGGCTTAGGTGGCCTTGTTTCTGGTGACTACGTACACCCGAGTTCTAGGGACGAGTGTATTAACTAGAGAGCGGAAGGTGGGGGAGCAGAATCCAATTCTTCTGATGCGTTGAGACAAGGACATGCAATGGGAATCTATGGGCTGCACATGCCGCATATAATAATGGGATTTTTCCCCTCCTAATATGTACACTTTGTAAATCACCTTCTGGATTTTGAAACATTGATATTACTCCCGGACATCGTAAATTCGCTAACCATTATCATCCATTTGCCGAGTTAACTTAATCGAATTCCATTAAAAAGAGATGCATATTGTCCTCTTTATTTAGTAAATTCAAAGAATTTGTTATCCATCTTCCTCCCCGCCACTATTCGTTACATTCCCTTCCCCTCAATCTCAGTCCATTGCCCTCTTTAGAAACTCGATGCACTACTTGATTTTGTCCTCCAACCTACTCACAAAGCTACAGTCAGGGGCAGAATTAGTATATATTATGGAAGGGTCATGGCTTCCCCATGATTATTATACGTCACTTGTACAATGTATTGAGTTTTTAATACAGCCCCTCCTTAATTGTATTATAATTAATGTTGTTAGAAAAAGATTGTACAATCATTATATGGTCAAGTGGTAGAGTGGTATGGTTATTACGTTGGAGACCATGGATTGAATCTTATCTTCATCAAATTTACTTTCTTTTGTATAGTTTATCCAATCACTTTCAAATTATCAAAATAATTTGATATAAATTTGTATTCGAGTTTATTTATCTCTCCCATTAGTTTTAGTACTCCTTATAAATAAAATAAATTTTATTGTTTCCTTTTAATTATTATTTTAAAATTTCACTTGATAACTTAGCCTTTTTAGGATGGATTTAGATATGCTTAAATTATTATATTTATCTAATTTAAAAAATAGCCATTGAAAATACCAATCTATTTGAAATTCTAACATTTAATAATAGATTTAAATTCTACGTTTACTAAGATTGAAAGAGATTCATTTTAAAAATATTAATTCTATTTAAAAATATCATTCGAAAATACATAGATTTTTCTATTTTTGAGCATACATAATAGTTGTATACTCGACCCCTCCTTGATGAAATTCCTGGTTCCGCCTCTTACTATAGTATAGTGGATGTATTATTTTTGAGGTTGATTGTCTCATTCATTAAATAGGTCAAGGTTTTTAATACCCCCACCATAAGCGACTTATAATACAACATGTTCTAGTGCGCCAACGCTACCATATGAATAGAAAAACGTCATCATTTGTAAGCAAGATCTTAGATTTTGGCTATATTGCTCGAGGTATGATTTTTATGCTTAAAAACTCTTTTTAAACGCTTTCTTCAATTCAGGAACCACACACTCCTTTCTAGAACAACAACTAATGCCGACATTGGGTAAAGCATTGCTAACTATTCGGTCTCCTTACCACGTTAAGGCACAGAATCTCAGTTGTTCATACTATGCCTGGCAATTGAGGACATATCTACGTAGATTGACAAACACAATATGCATGCATCTCTTCTCACAATCTAACTAGAGTTATTGTCATTTTGAGTATGTATTCATTTGATAAACACCCCACATGCCTATTATAGTTTTAAAAGATAATGTTCCTTTTTTATTATGAGTAATAGTGTTTTACTAAATCGACTATCCATGTCATCTTATATGTTTCCTATTTGAGGGAAACCCATTTTTTCAACTAGGGTTACACGTGCTTATTAAGTCGCTCACCCATAATGATTGAGGATACTAGGATTGTGCATGACTTTCTTGATGTATTGCAAGATGATCCACACATACTTCCACATAGTTAGAACACCACTCTGATTCTCATCCTCACCTTTGGTTCCCTGGACTTCATTATATATAACAATGCATATAATCATAGATTGGAAGTTGATTGATGCAATATGGTCATGGTGGGATACACATCAAGATAGGAAGTTCTCATATTAGAAGATGTTATGGTATTAATTGGGTCATGTTCGAAATCTTTACATAGCATAAGAGTCTCATATACATTTTTGACCACTGAGAGCTGAACATGGAGCATTTGCAGTGGATGGAGATGCTGAAGGGCAATGATTGTACGATCTCTTAACATACTAGATTGGGTTACTAGGGAGAATTCATGAAGACACTAAAGTTTGAATTGTGTCTTAGTTTAGCCTAACATATGCACACATATTGACAATATGAGAGTGATCCAAATACTTGGATTTGCTCTGCACTTGTACCATTGAGTGTGAGGGATCTTTTAAGGATTGTCTACCTCTAGTAGAGATTACATATAATAGCAACTACCATGTTAGCATTAACGAGCATAGATGCACACTAATGTGTTGGCATGAAGTGAGCAACAATGAGATTTACACCTTCTAAATATATTGAGAATACTACTAAGGAAGAGTCTACGGAGGATTTAGAATATCGAGGAGACAACATGACAACCTGAAATGAATATGCACGTTTTATTAAAAATGGGTCATGACCAACTTGAAATCTGATTCCAAATTTGAATATGAACTTTTATGTATAAATTGGTGATAGCTTGGTCCAACGCCTAAACAATATTCACCCTTTACCCTCTCATTGGAGTTGTCATTGAATCTTCGTAAAACACAACTCACCCTATAGACTATCCGAAACCACCGGCATATAACTGAGTTTGAGGTCATCTTTAGATGAGTGCTTTCGTGATTGTCCAAGTCACTAGAGATGCCAAAATATACGAGACAATGCTTTAAGGTAACATCCTCATAAGGTAACAATAATCTGTCCCTCCTAACCATCCAAACAGCTACTATTCACAGGAAGTTACTCTAACCCAACCCAGTTACCAAACAGACTCGAAGGTCGTAACCCCAACGATCGTGGTAAGTAACGAGTTGCATTTAGGAGATTACAAACAACTAATCGTGATTATCCTACCAAGTATGTGGACTTATTCAACACAAAAGCTTCTTGAAAGTAACCCAACAAGTCAATATGGCTCATTTGGTTACCAGGCTAACTGAGGTAATTCGGTTTACCCCCTACATTACCGGATTGGAACTCTATCACAAACCAATGTAACATCACATCACATTCCTCATTCCAACCTCCTAACTAGGGTGGAGCATTGGGCTCGACCCGACCCAACCCGAAAAAGCCCGACCTGAGCTCATCAATTTTCCACTTTTTTTAGCAAACTGAGGACCCAAGCCCGACCCAAGGCCCGCATTATCGGGCTCGGGTTTGGGTCGGGCTTGGGTTCGGATCGGGCTCAACCCGCACCCGTTTGATTCCATGAACTCGCACTTTGATTCCAATTTATTGTTATGGATACAATTCATCCATAACACATGAATATTGGATGTCTTGTAATGATATAATATTAGCATTCATGGATGAAGGAAATATTGGATGTATTGTGACTATAAACCCAGGCCCCTTAATTTGGTTCTAACATGATATTTTGAAATATGAGGACCCGGACCTAGTCCATTTGTACTTCGGGTTCGAGTCTGGTCCGGCCTGATCATAATATTTTTGAAATACGAGGGCCCGGACCCGACCCATTTATACATCGGGTTCGAGTCGGACCCAAGCTTTTGCGGGTCGGATTAAAGTCGGGTTTGGACCGACCCGACCTAATGCTCCACCCTACTCCTAACCATCTAAACAGCTACTATTCACAATATATTACTCCAACGTAACCCAATCCAACCCAACCCACTTACCAAACAGTCCCATAAGATCACAAGCCGTTCTTCCAGATATTTTGCTTAGTCGTGGGGCCCCATCCGCCCACAGATAAAAGTGGAAAGAAGACTTGTCCATTGTTTCACAAGCACATCTTTCTCAACCATCCAAAATAATACAATATATATCCAAATCACAATCAATTCATTGTTTAGTCAAAGTCGGAAAGTCATGTAGGCATTAAGATGCTTATTCACCTCTCCAAGTTGGGAAAGATTATGCATTCAAAAATTCTTTTTAATATTCTTAACGATTAGTTTAAGATATACTCATCTTATTCTCCCCCACATAATGGATTCTGATGATGATCAAATGCTCCCACGGATATGACTTCATTAAGTTTGCAGAAAATCATCCAATTAGTCTTATTAATGAAGGGATGAGCATCCAGTCGGGTCGGGTCCAACTTAACCCAGCTTGAGCTCGATTAAATTTAGCGGACCCTCGGACTGGGCCTAAGCCCACCAAAAATCATGGATTGCGACCCAAGCTCAAGCCCGACCCGCAATTACATGGGTCGAGTTGCCCGCTTATTTTTAAAAAATTCTAGATTTGATTCCAGAAGCGACTTTCACCAAAAAAAATCCCAGAATCAGAATTGATTCTACTTTCTATTGGGTAGAATTGTATAGGTTTTTGCAATCAAAAAATCCAGAAGCAACGTGACGACGGTGCATGGATGGGAAGGGAATGGTGGTCGGAGTGGAGGAGGGTCGAGCGACAATGGTGGTGGAGCATGGATAGGAATGGAGGGGCACGATATGGTGGTGTGCGGGGTTGGGGAGGGAGTTCTGTCTGGGTGTGACGCACACTTAGGTGGCGTTTGGTTGGTGGGTTATCCAGGGGTGGATAACCCGATTTTGTGTTTGTGTGTTTGGTTGGTGGGTTAAGGGTTGGAAGGGTTTGTGTGATATGATTATATTGGAATTTGAAAAAGTTAATAGTTATTATGGTATGATTGTATTGAAATTTGAAAAAGTGGATGGTTGTTGTGATGTGATAGTATTGAAGTTTGGAATAGGGAGTAGAAGTTGAGTATTTTATGATTTTTAGATGATATGATGGTATAATATATATTTTTTTTATGGGAAGGGAGTAGGCCCCACTAGTGGACCCTTCAACCGAACATGACCTTAGGGCAGGATAGGGATGGCCTCCAACAGGGTTGGGTCAGGCATCCAATCAAGTCACAGTTCGGGCCTATTCTCGGGCCAACCCACGGGTTTCAAGCTCGGGCTCCATCTATAGCCGGAACCAACCCGAAATGGTATTCAAGCCTAACAAATTGCCCAGGCCCACCCATTTATATCGTTGGCTCTGGCCGTGGGTGGGCTTTGTCGGGCCGTACACCGGGTTGGGTTGGGCCCCGGGGAGGGGGTTTAAATGATCAAGTTGGACTAATCAGTCAATCAGATAGACTTTTGTTGGTTTACCCAACTGGTCGGTTGACTTGTATTTTTTTTAACAGATGTTTATTGTTTATTGTTTTTTTAAAAGTAATCTAAATTTAAGATGTTAAATATTTGTTTGAAATTCAAATGCTTCTTTTTTATCGTGGTATTGAAATTTTTTAAATTAGCATGAATATATAAAAATATATGTACAAAGATGAGTTATATATTTAAAATAATTAAAAAAATCAACTATCTAAGTTTGACTAAATCGGAGTAGTCACCTGACAATCAATAAATCCTTCAATGGCCCGACCGATTCAAGACCAACTACGGCACGAAATTCTTCACTATGCAAATATTCATTACTACTTTTGTAGCAGATATAACATCGTAGATTTGGACAACAATAACAAAAGAGTTCAATGGGGGCAGCCACATCATTTTCGGTATTTTTTATTTTTTTTCAAAAAATGTTGCAATGTATATTCATCCCTATATTCCTCCTATATGGCATTCGAATTTCGTCAGAAACAGAGACCCCTATGGCTTCCATCCAGACAGTCATTTTTTAACGGTAACAGGATTTTTTAAATCGACACCATCTCGATGGAGGCCATAGGGGTCTCTGTTTCTGATGAAATTCGAATAGCATGTAAGAAAGATATAGGGATGAATATACATGGTAATATTTTTCAAAAAGATAAACAAAATTGAAGAAAAATGGGATGGGGGCAGCCCCATTTTATCCATAACAAAAACAACGGCCTATAACTAATCGATATTACTTACAAAAACCTTGGATTATGTAGATCATATCCGTAAGATAAGTTTGTCACTTTAATTAAAAAAATTGAATTATTTTTGACAAAATAAGTTTGAAATTCATAATCCCAAATGTCATACTATTTATGAAAAATTGCCACCTCAAATCGACGCAATTTTTTTTAAAAAAAAATAAGATTTTTGTCAGTGCATTTTATTTGTCTTTTTAAAGATTTTTGCATAATATTGCCAAAAATACCGTGATTATATTTATAAGAGCGTTAGATTTAGGATACATACGTATACACGCATACATATATACACGCATTCGAGTTAGCCTACTCGCCCTGCGAATTCGAACAGAATAAGGCTAAAAATTGATGTTTTTAACCATAAATATACTGATGATTCAAGTACAGGTGAACATGCAGATAGTTTGGTAAGTGTACCTAAAAAAATACCAAATACTGATTTATGCTATAAAAATCTTAGTAAAATGCAACTGCCAATTCTTGTGAACTGTTTTTGGGTCATGATTTGTGCTCCCCAATCGCTGCCTCGTCTAATTTGGCTGAGAGGTTTTTACATGAGCAGCGGCGTAGTGTTGTACACAGTTTAAAAACTCAACAACATCTATAACATTTCTGTCTACGTTTGAGATACACTACAAAGAGTCACCCTATGAATCTACTCCAATTGATGACATGCATTGTAGAACACATGATCCGGTTTTTTCTCTTTTGGTCTTCTCTCTCCTGGTTGGATCATGTGGTTCAGAATGCATGCTCCCATACTCTCACGGGTTTTTGCTCTCATAGGATCACTCATATATATATATATATATATATATATATATATATGAGAAAAATGGGACTGCCCCGCGTCGTTTTTGGCGCTTTTTTATTTTTTTTGAAAAATATCGCCATGTATATTCATCCCTATATCCCTCCTATATGCCATTCGAATTTCATCAGAAACAGAGACTCCTACGGCCTCATCGAGATGGTGTCGATTTAAAAAATCATGTTAACGTAAAAAAATGACTGTCTGGATGGAGGCCGTAGGCGTCTCTGTTTCTGACGAAATTCGAATTGCATATAGGAGGGATATAGAGATGAATATACATGGCGATATTTTTCAAAAAAAATAAAAAAGCGCCAAAAACGACGCGGGGCTACCATGTTGGCCACCCCGAGGGTAGCCCCATTAAACTCTCTCTCTCTATATATATATATATAGAGAGAGAGAGAGAGAGAGAGAGATTAATGGGGTTGCCCCCTATCATTTTCGGCTTTTTTTATTTTTTCAAAGATATCACCATATATATTTATCCCTATATCACTCATATATGTTATTCGAATTTCGTCAGAAACATAGACTCTTATGGCCTCCATACAAATAATCATTTTTTAACGGTAACATGATTTTTTAAATCGATATCGTCTTGATGGAAGTCGTAAGAGTCTCTGTTTCTGACAAAATTCGAATGGCATATAAGATGGATATAGAGATGAATATACATGGTGATATTTAAAAAAATGCCCAAATAGGGGACAGGACAGCCATATTGGTTGCCCCCATGGGGGAGCCCCATTAAATCCATACATACATACATACATAGAGAGTATGCACCCAGGTGCATGTAATTCTACATGCACCCGGGCCTATAACTCCACATTTTTTTATTTTTCCGAAAATACCGCCATGTATATTCATCTATATATCCCTCATGTATGTCATTCCAATTTCGTCAGAAACAGAGACCCCTACGTCCTCCATCCAGAACAGGTCGATTACAACAATTATAAGACCGTTAAAATAATGTGTTCTAAATGGAGGACGTAGGAGTCTCTGTTTCTGACGAAATTGGAATGACATATAGGAGGGATATATAGATGAATAAACATGGCAGTATTTTTCGGAAAAATAAAAAAATGTGGGAGTTATAGGCCCGGGTGCATGTAGAATTACATGCACCTGGGCGCATACTCCCTATCCTCATATGTGTGTGTATGTGATTGTGCGTGTGTGTGTGTTTAATGGGGCTGCCCCCGCGTTATTTTTGGCATTTTTTTATTTTTTAGAAAAAACATCGTCATGTATAGTCATCCTTATATCCCTCCTATATGACATTCGAATTTCATCTGAAACAGAGACTCTTACGGCATCCATCCAGACAGTCATTTTTTAACGGTAACATGATTTTTTAAATTGACACCATCTCGATGGAGGCTGTAGGAGTCTCTGTTTCTTACGAAATTCGAATGACATATAGGAGAGATATAGGAATGAATATACATGATGATATTTTTCAAAAAAAAATAAAAAAAACGCCGAAAACAGTGGGGGGGCAGCCATTGTTGGCTGCCCCAAGGGGGCAGCCCCATCTCTCTCTCTCTATCTTTCTCTCTTTCTCTCTCTCTCTATATATATATATGGAAAAATGGGGCTGCCCCCGCCTCATTTTTCGTCAAAATTTTTTATTTTTTTTGAAAAATAAAACCGTTTATATTCATCCATATATCCATCCTATATGCCATTCGAATTTCGTCAGAAACAGAGACTCCTACGACCTCCATCGAGATGATGTCGATTTAAAAAATTCTGTTACCGTTAAAAAATGATTGTCTGGATGGAGGCCGTAGGAGTCTCTGTTTCTGACGAAATTCGAATGGTATATAGGAGGGATATAGGGATGAATATACATGGTATCATTTTTCAAAAAAAAAAAAAATTGTCAAAATAAGGTGGGGGCAGCCTTGTTGGCTGCCCCTAGGGGGCAGCCACATATAACCCATATATATGGGGTCGATGGGGCTGCCCCCTAAGGGCAGCCAACATGGCTGTCCCGTCTCATTTTTTGTCAATTTTTTAAATTTTTTTGAAAAATATCGTCTTGTATATTCATCCTTATATCCCTCCTACATGTCATTCGAATTTCGTCAGAAACAGAAAGTCGTACGACCTCCATCCAGACATGGTCAATTTAAAAAATCCAACGACCGTTAAAAAAATGACGTCTGGATGGAGGTCGTAGGAGTCTCTGTTTCTGACGAAATTCGAGTGATATATAGGAGGGATATAGGGATGGATATATATGGTGATATTTTTTCAAAAAAAATAAAAAAATTTGTGAAAAATTGGGTAGGAGCGACCTTTTTTTCCTATATATATGGACTTGAGATCTGAATAATTGTCAGAATACACCAGATATTGTTTTTCCATTTTTTATTTTTGAGCAGATCCTGATCTTTTACTGGGGCTACAAGAGGCGCAGTAACCTGATAATTGACAGCATGCTAAACTGGGAAATAAATGCAGGCGCAGTATGATGTGTGTAACTTTATGATTGAGCATAGATACCAGAGAACACAAGAGTAATCCAAATTCAAACCCCGTCCCCTTACACATGTTGATGAAGTGTAATTCCATGGAGGCTATTACGGACATGGAAATGATGCAAAACTCACAAAAAGGAAAGAAATCAACCGAACGAAATACCGTTTGCGACAATCCAAAGTCTGTCCTGCAGATAGGATTGCCTCAGGATGGTTGCTCGAAACGGAGGCGGATCGTCTGCAGTACCGCAGACTCTGACCGCTTGAGCCGCTCGATCTTGATCGAGCGGTTCGCACGAATTTGTAGAGTACGAGCCCACAAAAAGTGCGCTAGCATCGAGGTACGGCAGCAACGCTAAGAACCATGGTCTGGAGGAGATCAAGGTGGATGTAACAATGTTTGATGGCTACTCCATGACTCCTCCCGATATCAAAGACTTGCGCGAGCATGTGAGATGGATGGACAAAGTCAAGGCATACATTGAGAAGTAGGACTGGAACTCTATCTTTGTTGTTTATAAGATGAATATGTTTTAATTTGGATGATTAAAGTAATACTTCACACATTCATCCACCAAATGTGCATGATTATTGATTTTTGTAATTTTACAGAGTGTTATCTCAACTGATAATGCTGCTTCTGTCCAACTTTTGTGTGGTAAAAAAGGACATGAATATTAGTAATCAATGCTAAAATACTTTGCATGTTGATAGTACTTTCTTGGTAATCAGTGTCCCTTGGACTGTCTATAATAGTTCCTTCCATGTATTGTGAACCCTTGTTTTTAGCAGCTTTTGAATACTCAAAACAGTTTAAAAATTAAGGGGTCGTTCGGTAGAGGAATAAGGGTGAATAAGGGTTGAGGGATACGAAGGGATAAGGCACGAATAGCGATGGATAAGAGGTAGTTATTTGCTATTCTCTATTCGGTTGGCACAGGAGGAATAAGGATAGATATGGTTTGCAAGTTGAGAAGAGGTGGTTGCATGGTGGTGGAAAAGGAGGGAGACCGAGGGATAAGCTACCCCTCTTGAGAGAAGAGCTCCATAGCACAAATAACGAGAACAACACGAGGGATAGGAAGTGGGGGCGAGCCCACCCTTATACTTCCCTATCCCTTGTGTTATGTTGCAAACAAACAATCCCTAAGCATTGTAATAGTCAAGCAAAAAGCAAGCTTGTAAAAGTCGGTCGACTAGTTGAGTGGTGGGGGGAGTCGACTCGACTAGGCCACAATCGGTCAACCCAACTAATTGACTGACTTTTACAACAAGCTTTTTATTTTTTTTAGTTTTTTTCTTTTTTTTAAAGCAAATGCTTAATGCCATATTTTATGTTAATTGATGCTTTATTTCATTATCATGGCATAGAAATGTACAAATCTATGTTAATATATAAGAATATATGTATAAAAAATTTATTTATATAATTAAAATATTAAAAAAATCAAAACCGGTTAATGGCCGACTAAATCCGATTAATCGCCCGAAGGCCGATTAATCCTTCGTCAGTGAACCCGCCGACCGAGTACCGATTACGTTTTCTTTTCTGCAACCTTGAGAAAATGAGAACAATTTTGTGGTGCCCTTGGGAACCGGAGTTAGATGATGACAAGAAGGGGCTCTGATTGACAATTGATTTATAATTTAGGATATTGACATTAAAATGAATGGTGTATTAAATATACCTTATCTCTCGAGCATCCCATATTTTCGAGGGAGGTCATATAAGGTGCATCATGATAGGGAATGTTCTGAAGCATACCAACGAATGCTTCAAGATATGGGAGCAAGATAATTACTTTGTCATGAAATTGGTTGATAAACATAATATAACACAGATGATTATTGTTAATATGCCACACAACTAGACTTTCTAAGGAGATTTCGACAAGTTTGAAGAAGTACCTACAGAAATTCAACGACCTAGACTTGTCAATATCTATCATAGGGTTTAGTCAACCAACTAGAATGGATGAACTTTTTTGAGATACCAGCATTTTTCGAGCCATCTTGCTATGACAAGTAGCGCACATAGAGAGCCAAGTGACAAACATATCGCTTTCGTAATGGTCTTATCCTTGCAGATAATTGGGGAATATTTTTTACATTGTACCACTCATGATATGGAGATTGTTTGCAATCATCTTTAGAAGATTGATACACAATTATGCAGTACGCATAATCTAATGTAATCCCTTATTGAAACCACTGCGACATGCCTTTACTACTTGTGGTTGCGAAACTGACATATCTTGTCATGAAGGTTTTTCTCTAGTCATGACATAGGTGTTGTCACACCCCAAAATTCCGTGATCGAGAATGTACCTGGATATACAATGGCAGATGCATGGACACGGGCGATGTGACATATACTTCAGGGGAGTCTGCAAGAGTTGTTAGCTTGGAGACTATCCATTGTAGTCTTGGGAACTCATTATCATCATCAACCGACAACCGTATGTGGAAGTGGAGAGCGTCACAGGAGGATATAAGCTTGAAGGCAAGGTATCCTAGAGCTTACAACATAGCGAGCACAACGAGTATAGACAACAATGTAAGGCATGAAGTGAATGTTACATCGATATGTATACAAGTGTAGTGGAGGTATGCATAGTGAAGCATCAAAGACGTCGAGGAGTAACCCGATACAATCACACATGTGTACAAAGAGAGGCACACGATATCAGTATTGGGCATGATGATCTAAGGAGGCTTGGATCATTACATGTGTTTAATATGAGTGTGAGCAATCATGCTCGGTGATGCGTGTCCGAGAGTGTTTTGGAGGCCAAGATAGTGGAGTTTTGGTGGACTTCCCATTAGCATGTGGATGGCTAAGGATGTGTTACTGCATGAAGGTTCGAATGTTGTGTGTTTCTTCTGGCACAATACCGAGTGTACAATGGCATTTAGTGAAAATTGGCAAAGCTGCATCAACAAATGTTGGAGTGCGAATGTGTTAATGACTAGGCGGTTGATGTGTTATCATCTGCGAGAAGACGAAGGGACAACTACAGAGTCGAAGAGACAAACAATTGAAGAGTTGTCGTGGAGTGTGATGGGTTATCATGAAAACTGAATAGTCTTGTCTTTTAATAATGTTATTTTTTAAAATAAATGTAATAATGAGTGTCTCTTCATTTTCCTTTAGTTTTATATATAAGGAAGGGCAGTGGTTCATTTGTAGATAGATAAGTCTAGAGCACAACACACTCCCAAATGAGTCTCCCACTTCTAATAAGAGAAGAAGCTTTGTACCATGCCTGTATTCTTGAGTGTTTTTGTGTGTTCATGCTTGTGCTTGGGTCGGAACGTGGGTAGTTGAGTAACTACAAGTTGAGAAGAGTTGGAGCATGTCCATGGTCGTTTACTCAGGAGGAAGACTAGTTAGCTTACAAGGAGCTAACACCATACATGTTAGATCGCCAAAAACTAG
Source organism: Ottelia alismoides (assembly GCA_037367405.1). Lineage (NCBI taxonomy): Eukaryota > Viridiplantae > Streptophyta > Magnoliopsida > Alismatales > Hydrocharitaceae > Ottelia > Ottelia alismoides. The sequence continues at coordinate 81,284 of JAZKJV010011116.1, read as the reverse complement.
TCTTTGGGATTTTGACCTTATAATAGTTGGTATCAAAGCTAAAGGTGATACCATTCTTGGGCACGAAGTAGTGTCAAAGCCTTGGTTGGTGACAAAGACAGCGTCGTCGATCTTGGACATAATTGGCTAAATCTCGAGTTTACAAATTAAAAGAGACAAATCCACCTTTATACAGTTTGGCCTCTCATAGTCAGAAGTTCAATAGGCAGGCGCGACTTTGGGATGTACAAAGGGAACCCTCCCCGTGGAATACCTAGGGCTCCCTTTGGTGGCAGGTCATTTGTGTGCGTGCGATTTGAGGTAGATCTTGAATAAAATGGAGAATAAGCTAACTGGCTGGAAGGCATGGATCCTGTCAAAGGTGGAAAATTGATGTTGTTAGAATATGTCTTGTCTGTTATCCCTATCGTCTTCTGCTCAACCAAGCTTCTTATGAAAGGCGTGCATGCTAAGATCGAATCCATCATGAAATGCTTTTTTCTAGACGGATGATGGACGGGTGAAAGGAGGGTTGTACAGTGTTAGCTGGGACAAGATTACTCGAGCTAAGAAGAATGATGATTTGGGGATCTTGAGACTGGAACATATAAATAAAGCTTTGCTCACTAAATGTAACCTTAGATTGTGGGGAGATTCTAATGACCTTGGTTGTCGCCTTGTAAGAAGAATCTACGAGATCTACGATTCTTTGAGTGGAAAGAATATTTGATACCCGTAATCTCTATGGAAAGGTATATGCAAATCATCTCAAAAATGGAAGAGCTTCTTCAACATGTCATTGGATATAGTCAATCTTCAGATTATGGAGAGACAGATGGTTGGATATTAGATCTTTGGGCACGCGGTACCCTCATATTTTTGCTCTTGTCGATGAAAAGGACCTTTTGGGGGATTAGGCTTGGTCATTAAGCAACTCGTGGTCTCCCACTTTTGTGTCTGACTTCTCGAAACAAAGACCAAGTGAAAATCCGGATCTTTTGAAGAATCTTTCTGATGTTAGGGGACTTGCCCATGGAAGAGATCATTTTCGTTGGATAAATGGCGGCTTCACTTAAAAAGGCTTATCAAATATTTGCTAAAGATATTGTTTTGTCTTACGAGTATCTCAACCAAGACTGTCGCATTATTTGGAACAACAAGATCCCTCATCACGTGAAGGTTTTTCTGTGGCTAGCTGGGTATGGTCGTTTGATGACCAAGGTTCGAAGAAACATGATTTTCCCTATGGGCGACGTCTTATATATGTAATGTATGATGAGAATGAAGATTTGGATCACATCTTCTTTGATTGTGATTCCTCCCATCAGGTCTGGTTATAGGCAAACATCCCTTGGATTAGAACAATTGACTTCTCATCTTTCTGGGGTGCGGTGTGAGGATGGGGTGCGGGGGTGTGGGGGTATGCGATTCTCTCCGACAATGTTGTATCTATGTATGCTTTAATTTGGATTAAATATGACGTGCTAGGAATGAGTGTATTTTTTACGAAGAACAATTCTATGTGACGAATGTATTAGGTCGACATCGGGCCACTGTCTCTTCTTGGTCTCACATCTTCTAACTCATGTAATACCTTTTCATAATTGATGTAACTCATGTGGTGGGTTCCATCTTGGGGCTTCACCCTTTTCTCTTTCAAAAAAAGAGCAAGGGATGCTTCATATGCAACAGACTGATCGAGCACAAGATTGTCCAAAGAAGGAGAAGCTCATCTCTCTTCGTATGGATGAAGGAGAAGAAGAACAATGTGAGGTACGGTTCGTTGCAATTGGTGTTATATGCAACATATGCTTCATGATACTTTGTGGTGGAGCTTCGAACTCTTTGGAGAGAGGGACTTGTACCATGTAGAGCGGGTCTATGGAGGCACCAAGGCTCAACCAAGATCGCATAGGAGTGCAAGAGTGCATGCTGAGCACCAATATGTGCGATGGAGTTGCACATCAGAAGCCACATATAGGAGAACATACATGCATGAGAAGACAATGTAGAACCATGGAAGGTGATGCAACATCGATAAGGTGAAGGATGTCCATGTAGGTGAAGCAGTGGCGAACTACCTTGCCAATGATCTTGCGTGGAGTGAGATATTGAAGATGCTTGGAGTGCAGGAAGCATTCATCTAACAAGGTATGTAGACGCATGGAGAGTAGTAGAGATGATAACGAGCGAGTGTAGAGCTGAATACTCCATAGGTGGAGCTTGAGCTGCTACACAACAACGATGGAGATGTTGGATCATGTCATGGAGACGGTAAGGATACACCAAGGACAAGATTTGATAGGGGAGCTCCTCATCTCATGATAAAGGCCAAGTAGAAGGAGGACTCGGTAGTTCGAGAGAAGACCAGGTGTGAGAAGGGAAGTGATGCCTACTTCCACTACCCTTCACCTTAAGATGCATTAGGAGGTGAATAAGAGAATGAGGACCATGACAGGACACCGATTGAAGAAGACATGCTCAGTTGAGGACAATTAGGTCTTCCAGTAGAGGAGCTTTGTCACACCCCCAAATTTGTGATTGAGAATGTATATGCAGACATGATGGCATATGCACGAAGATGAGAGATGTGGCATGCTTTGAGAGGAGTTTGCAGTAGTGGTTAGTTTGAGGATTATCCATTGGAGTCTTGGGGCTCATTACCATCAATCATATCTGGTAGTGGAGGGCATCACATGAGGTCACAATCTTGGAGGCAGAGTATCATGGTGTTTATACTGTAGCGAGCGCAACAAGTACATATAGCAGTGCAAGACATGAAAGTTGGTGCACATAACGATATGTATGCAGGTGTAGTGGCGATATGCAATGGAGCATAAAAAATGTTGATGAGCAATAGGGGGTGCTTTCTAACCGGTGTTTTGAAGGCCTGTAGAACAGTCATGGGGCGTGATTGGGTCTGCAAAGATGAGGGGATTTAGGATAAATGTGAGGTGGTTTCTACAAAATACCCAATATATAACTAATATTTAATGTTTTAAGACTAAAATGGAATACAAAACTGCAAAATCACCATCTCACGTGGGACGACACGTGAGGGGACGTGGCCAGGACCTAAAAGCAATACGAAATAAATATTGAGGGGGTCCCTGCATTTTTTACCAAAAGTTTTAAACTAATAAACTAATTTACGATACCAAAAGTAAATGGACAAAAATAGGGGGCTAAATATACAATTACCCCAAAACGTGTGTGCACGTGAATGGTCGAGATTGATTCACTTAACGCATGGCAACCTCAGAGCACGCAGTACGGCTTCATTGATCGGTGGTTGCGATTAGACCCTGGGCGAGATCCAACGGTTGTGGCTTCTCAAACTCGGGCGATCGTGATCAAAACTAGAGCAATCAAATGATCCGACGGTTACTTCTCTTCCAGAAGAACAAGGAAGAACAATACACCAGGGCCCCTCCAATCGCCTCTCCTCTCACGATTCTGGCTGTTCCTAGCCTTCCTCTAAGGCTCGGAATGATCCTCGAAGATGATCACAGCTGTTGGATGGCTCAAAAGACTCCACTGACCACTGGAGCAGTCCACGGAGGTCAGGGAAAGCACGATGCTTTGGGAACCTCTGGTTTCCTCAAAAATACCTTGTATGAGGCATGCAACCTCCATGACCTGCACAAAAAGATAGCTGGATTTAGTGCTGTCAGGAAAGCTCGAGCTCGATGAGCTCAACTCGAGCTCGGTTCGTTAAGGGCTCGCGAGCCGGATTCGAAACCTTAACGAGCCCGAACTCGAGTTGGATTTTATGGCTCGTTAACTTATCGAGTCGAGTCCGAGTTAGGCATTGTTCAACTCAGAAACTCGACTCGATAACTCATTTTCCCTCTTAATAAAAAATTAAAAACATATATACCGAAACTTCCACATTAAGTTTGATATAAAATAGAGGTTAACATTTTTCTTGCCCAAAAAGCTACATAAAAGAGTATACAAATCAAAATTACAAATGTCATTTGCATAATTTAATGTATAAAATGGAACAATGATTCATTAAGAGGTTCATAAGCCTGCTCATTTTGAGGCTCATGAGCCAGCTCAAAAACTCATGACTCGATAAGAGGCTCGTGAGCCAGCTCATTTTGAGGCTCGTGAGCCAGCTCAGAAACTCGTGGCTCGATAAGAGGCTCGTGAGTCAACTCAAACTCGACGAGTTCGAATTCGAGTTGGTGATCCAGGGCTCGATCCTTATCGAGCCCGAGTTCGAGCTCAAGTTTCTTATCGAGTTCGAGTCCGAGTTGAGGTCAACTCGGCTCGTTGAACTCGATAGACACCGCTAGCTGGATTGAGGGCAAATTACTGCGGCACATTAGCGGGTGGAATGGGCGTGAGATGGGAGGAAGAGGAGGTGCTCCGGCGAGGGGCAGTGCAGGAGCACCCATATCCTGATCCAGAGGGGATCATGTGGGTGATGACTGGGAAAGATCAAGGGTCTAGATATCTCACAAGGCGAGAAATCCAGTCGCTGAATTGACCTCTTAAAGATCCCTAGATCGATCAACAATTAACCGACAATAATTATATGCAATGAATATCAAAAATATGGAGTTAAAATTTATTATAACTCTACATGCAAATGTGTATAGGTGTAAGTACAGGTAGAGGTCGAACACTGGGAGGCGAAGGGAATGTATGTGTGTATGTGTGATTATTCAATCCTTTGTTCATGTCCATTTATTGTTTTAGTGCGTTTTGGATTTTATGTATATTTTTTATTGTTGTTTTTATAATTTTTTATTTGGTTTTTATATTTTATATTTTTTTATTTTTTAATTAGATAAGTACACATATATATATATACATATATATAATATATAAAGAGATACATATATAAGAAGAGAGAGGGAGGAGTAATATAGTATATACATGTATATGAATGCTTAGAATATATAAATACATATTTTTTGCTTTTTAATATTTTTTTTCTAATTTTTTTGTTTTTTTTGGAATTTTGCTAATTTTTATGTATTTTTAATTTCAAAAATGTCCCTAATATAGGACTAATTAAATAGGCCGAAATTAATTTGGGTTTTAGAATTATATAATAAGTGTCAAAATTAACCCAAACTAATTTTAATACATAAATAATAATATATATAGATGATTATAAAATAAAAAAACATATTTTTGGTATTTTTCTAGAGTTTTTATATTTTTTTTGGGATTTTGGAGCTTCTTGAAATTTTTATATTTACTTTTTCTATTTTTTTGGGTTTTTCAATTTCTGGACTCAATATATATAATTATACCATATATATATTTTTTTGGAATTTTTCAAAAGCATTTTATATTTTTTTATTTTCTAATTGAAACAGTACAAAAGTGGCTTCTTTTTATTTTTAATAATTAGGAAAAATGCAAAAAATGCAGAATAAAATAGGGGCGTGAAAATATAGGGCATGAAGCATTAATCCTAATTTTTGGGAATTTTTAGAAACCACCTAGGTATTTATAATAAATAGATAAAAGACACAAAAATAATTAAGCCTGGCATGGGTATTTTTGCAAATAAAATAAGTCTAAGGGGTAGCTGTGCAAAAATACCAGAAGATAATAACGTGTTCTGCAATTTTAAGGACTAAAATCAATTAAGCAAACCCGCCAGGGCCCCCTTGCAATTTACCCATCACGTGGGACTACACATGATTCGCACCCACTGGGACCTAAACGCAATTTCCGAAAACATAGGGTCCTGGTTGCAATTTTTCACAAAAATAATACACTAGAAATTTTATTTTATGGACTAAAAATAAATACGCAAACATACATGAGGACTTGTGCAATTTTACCACCTCACGTGGGACTACACGTGAGGTGATGTGGACTGGACCCAAGTGCAATATGACAACAATACAGGGGGTCACATGCAAAATTTCCACATTATTTACAACGTTGTATTTTATTTACAATATAAAACATTAAATATACAAAAAGGCAGGGGCTGGATATGCAATTTACCCCCAATAGGCGCGCTGGCGAACGACTAGGATTACTTCACTTGACACGCGTCGCACGTCCAACGGCCGATACCGCTTCGCCGATGAAGCGCTAGGATTAGATCTCCGGGCTGAGATCTACGGTGGATGCTCGCTTCATCGGACGGCTGTGGTTTGAACTGTGCCTTCGTCTTCATCCAACGGCGGAGAACACACGTGGAAGAACAGGGAAGAAGGCTCGCCGGGGCGAGCTTCTTCCGACCAACTCTCGCGCCTCCGCCGGTCTTCGTCGCTCCTGAAGGTCCCAAAAGCTTCCTGGCAGCGTCTTCTTCTTGCTGGAGGTCTTAGATCGACCGGAGGCACCCTAGAGCGCTGCCACGAGCTCGGAGAAGAAATGGGGCTCCAGGTACCTCCGCCGGCTTGGATTCTGTCTCCTGGCGCTTCCGAGCGCACTAGACCTACACAGGAAGTTAGAGAGGCTCGAGGGCGTCACCCTCGACCTGGGGTTTGAAGCTGCTAGCGCGAGGATGGGTGAAATGGCGAAGCCTCCGGCGATGGGTGGAGTCGAGGCCTCGGTTCGCAGATCTGGAGCAGATCTGGTTGGGACAGAGTGATCTGAAGGTGGAGAACGCGTAGGGGAACGAAATGAAGGTGAAATGGTTGACGTGCCCGATAAAGCCGCGATAAGAAATCGTTTTTAATTGTCGATCGTGAAAATAAATATGTCGTTCGTTGTAGGCGGCTTTCGGAAACAGTCAAGAAAATAACCACAAATTTTATTCAATCTTAATCAAGTGGTTTTTATGTTTATTTTACTTGGGCAAGTCCCAAGGTCGATCACAAGGAGGCAAAGGAACAACCTAGATTGATGTCTATCCAAGTTTTAGTTCGGTTTTCAAGGCAGTCTTTTTTTTGGAATTTTTCAATGCAATATGGGATGCAAAATGCAAATCCAGCCTATTTTATGGACTAAAATGTGAATTACGTTCAAATGATGTCCGAAAAATACGAAACTTGGCCGAGATGTATAATATGATGAAATAAGTGCACTGTAATTTTTTTGGAATTTTCTGATGCAATATGAATTTTTTATGAATTTTTCAATGCATACAGAATGATTTTCAATATTTAATTATAATAAATATTAAACCTACTTATTTTCGAGGAATAAAATTATCTAAGATCGATCACTAGGTGATGAATCCCAGAAAAATCCTAAACCTTGAAAATGTGGGGTTGAATATTTATTAAAAATCAAGTACTGAAATGTGCTAAATGATTTTTACAGAGCAAAATATGCATGCAAATGCAAAGATTTTTGGGCACAATGTTAATCAAAATAATCTCTATAATATGTGATTTTTGGGGAATTTTTAGAACAACGGTTGATTAACTATGAATTTCAGAGCACAGATTGGGCAAAATATTCTGATTTCCACAAAACAATTATTTATTAAAGAACCGTCAATCACAAAAATATCCACAGTAGCTCACAATGTAGAGAATTAAGAGATGAACAAAATGCTATTTTTAAATGAATAAAATGATGTAATGTAGAGGTCTATAATGGATGGCGAACACAAGGGTACAAATGCAATGAATATAAATAAAATAAATTAAAAAAAAGTGCAGACGGGGACCTAAATGCAATTACCTAAACTGGGGGTGTGCTTCTGCAATTTTCCAGAGGGGCACGTGCACGTGCCTCTGGTCGGTGGTGGACTGGAGCGCAAATCAGAGAAGCGCCAGGAGGGGGCTGCAAATGACCCACCCGGTCACGTGCATCGCACGTGACCCGTGGGGATGAAGGCTGACGTTCCCCCGAGCGCACGTGCCTCGCACATGCACGGGGGCCTCGGGTCTTGCGCCCGGTGGTGAGGCGGAGGATGGTGGTGTAGCCTCGGCGATGCCTCAGGCGGAGGAGGCTGAAGTCTGCGCGGAGGGGCGGAGCCGGCGTCGAGGGCTTGTGAGTTGATGACGATAACGGCGAAGAGGCGGAGGCGAGCGATGGGGGCCGGTGGCGCGGTGGCGATGGCGTAGTCGACGGCGGCCGATGAAGTCGGTGAAGGCGATGCGGTGGTCGGTGAAGCTCCAGGAGGAGGCGAAGGCGTGAAGCGGAGCTGTCGTTGACGGAGGTCGAAGTTGTGGCTGGCCGGCGAGCGAGCGGATCGGGCAGTGCTACTGCGGTGGGTCGCGGATGCAGTAGGAGATGGTTGGTGTCTTCGTAGTCGGTCGGTGAACGAAGGTGGAAAGGGTGCTCGAAGGAGTAGTGATGGAGTCGGAACGGGGGTGTGAGGCAAAGCTCCGAGCGGAGCGAAGATCTCGGAAGCGGAGAGAGAGATAGAGAGAGTGGGAGAGAGAGAGAGAGGTTACCTGGAGAGGCTCAACGGTGGTGCCGGAGCGAGGCAGAGGAGCGGCGGAGGAAGCCCTCGTCTGCAACGAAGGTCGTGGAGATCTTCGGATCTCGCCGAGGGAGAGGGAGACTTCGGGCTGTCACCACCGAGGCCCCTCGTCTTGTGAAATCGGCGGATAGCGCGGACTGGGGGCGTCGGGTCTCTTAAATAGGGTGAAGAAGGTCGTTGGCGACGCGAGATCAGCGGGGGCCGTTGGAAGGTCGGCGGCTGCAGAGAAGTCGGGGGGGAAGTAGGTTGGTTGGTTGGCGCGGAGGCGCGTGAAATAGCGGAGGAGGTTGGCGGAGCTAGCGGAGGAGGTTGCGGGGCGAGAGGCGCGGGAGGTGGACGAAGGGCAGGATCCGTCCGATCGGCCGCGAGATCGGACGGTCCTGCTAAGGACGCGTGGCAAAAAGGAGGGAAAGAGAGGGGCGCAGCACGTGCAGAGCACGTGCTAGGGGGCACGTGCGTCGCACGTGCGGGTGCTTTTTAATTTTTTTTAATAAAAACGATATAATAAAAAGGCGAAAAGTGGCTGACACGTGGCGGCCTCTGGGGCTGCCACGTGTCAGCACCAGAAAAATCACACGAAAAAGAGTTTGTAAAATCAAAAAGAAATAGTAAACAACCCCGGATCAAAAAAGTTTCTTCACGAAAAATGCTCGTCTCGACGAGATCTACAACTTTCATGAAGACATCAAAGCCAAATTCGGTCAAATGTGAAAAGTGAATTTTTGGGGTATCCCATGTACATAGAATACCTTGATTTTTGGGTTTTCTAATTTTTTTGTCATTTTTTAAACAAGATAAAAATCCGGAAAAACATGGAAAACTCAAAGATAAATAAAAGACACATTAATCTAATTTTTTTGGATTTTTATTAATAAAGAAAATATATACATAAAATACAGGTCAAAAAGCCGCGAAAATATACAATGTACAAAAGAGGCCCAAAACCCAACTTTCACATACAAGCTCCGATTCACTTGAACTTGGTCTTGTTTTGAAGGTAATTGAATGTGCATTAGTTCAAAAGTGAGTAGGATCAAATCGGACACTAGATGGGGAAGATATGTGGCTTTTAGTCCGAAAATCCTGAAACTAGGGTTTGGGTTTTTGGTCCACTTATTTGAGTTAGTGATTTTTTTGTATTTTTCATTTATTCTTGTTAGTGATGTGTACACAGTGGAGGTGGTTTTGGGTTATGCGGTGTTAGCATGAAGGAGTTAAAAATAGGGGAAGTTAGGCTATTTACAGGTCAATCTGGGCTTGGATTTTTGGCTTCTTAAAATATGCAGAAATTAACGCTAAAATGCAATTCTTATGAAATCATGCCTGAATGCTAATTATGCGAAATAAATGCAGAAATGCAGTTGATTTTTAGGGACTTAAGCTTAATAAATGAGATTTAGAGTGATGAATCCGAGATTCATCATCCCCCTATACTTAAACCATGCTCGTCCCTGAGCATCAAAAAGACATGCCATGAAGTGAAATGAGACTGGGTTCCATACCAAGACCATGAGCTGAAGGTGAGAATGAAACTAAACTCGACCTTTGGATTAATAGTGTGGCAGAACTTCGGTGAGACTTAGAATTTTAAAATCAACAGCCCTCAAGTTCTACACATCATTGTTACAGTTTCGGCTCAGAAGTCATCTTAGATCAATCCTCTTCCCAAAGTATACCCTAAGAACATTGAATAACCGACTCGTGTGTGTGAAGGGTTTTTAGCTCTTCCCATTCAGAATGCCGGACTACCATGCTCCTCTCCTCTCCAGTAACTCGTCCTCGGGGAGTCAGGTATTTCCTTCTAAGGTCTGTCGTGCTGTGTTCACAATCGAAATGGGGGAGAAGCTAGAAGAAAGAGAAAAGAACTGGAGGGGGTGGCCAGTGTAGTCACCTCTCCTTGTGAAGATGGCCAGTGTAGCCAAGTCTCCACCAAGATCTGCAGGTTTCTTGAAGCTTGGACCTTTTTGGTCGAATTTTTATTTGGTAGAATGCTTCTTTGTATTTGGAATTTTTGGTGGTTCTGCTTAGATCATGTTTTGCCCCTACGGATATAGCATCTTTTTATTCCGTACATTTTTTGGGGTCTTAGAAAAAATTGTGCCCAGCCGTCCATCCCTTTTCCGAAGATTTATTTCAACCCGTACTCCGGTCTTTAGATTTCCACGCTACCAGAAAAGAAACTCACAAAGTCTTCCAACATCCCGTCTGGGTTGAGCTAAGTGCATAGTGCGAGAGTACAAATTAATTCCCTATTCCAGAGTTGTACCCAGAATGAAGAGATCAGGTTAGACACTAAGAGTCAAACGCTGCACATTGTCATATGGAACTTAAAGAATTAAGTCAAAAGACCTGAAGCTCTTAAAATCCTATTTCTCGGTGAAGTTCCTCTGAAAATTAGGTAGATTAAGGGCAAGCCCAGACCACTCTCGGTTTCGGCTCATAACTTGGTTCAGAACCCAATGACTTTTCACAGATGCAAATGCATGTAATGTTGGATGAAGTGCAGGTGTGTGTAATGTAGACAAATTTTTTTTTGACATTTTATGCAAGGGATTTTTTATGCAGAAAATGGAATAAGAAGCCTCTTTTTTTTCAAATATTTTGGCAAGTTAGTGTTAGTAGCAAAACTCTTTTTTTTCCAAGTTAATACCCACCCCGTAAATACATATAGACTTACGCGAAAGTACGAGATATGGGTAAAATATATACAACGTATATATACAGACCCCGCTATACTTAGCGAATGTTGTGTCCTCAAAGCACAAAAAGCGTAATAAAGACATAGCTCGTGCTAAGCGTAAGGGAGTGGAAAATTTTATATACAATGGGTTAGGAAGTAAAGCGGATAAGAGGCGGTTATGATTTGTGAATGAGGAGAGGATATACAGGTGGATGTCGGTTCCCCCTATACTTAGGCTGTGGACAGCCTAAGTATGGAAGAAGGGTGAAAATGGAGCGGTTAGGAGTCAGGAGAAGAATGATATAAACAGATGGCATCGGTCCCCCCTATACTTAGGCCTTGGCCTAAGTAGAGGAAGAAGCTGTACAAGGAGACCAATGTGGTCGGGAGGTAGGGTGGGTGTGATTAGATAGATTTTCAATATCCTCGCTCTGCGTGAAATATATGGACTCGACTTGAACTGTTTGTTCTTTGGATGATTCAATGTATGGCTTCAGCATTTGTCCATTTACTGAGAACGGTTGTGCATTCTCTTTGAGTTCGGCAATATCTATGCTTCCATTGGTATGCACATCGACAACAATGTAGGGACCCGTCCATTTTGATTTGAGCTTCCCATGAAAAATCTTCAACCGAGCATTAAACAACCACACTTTCTGTCCAGGGATAAAGGTCTTCTCTCGAATGTGTCTATCATGCCATCTCTTGACCTTGTCCTTATAAATCACACTGTTGTCATATGCCCGATTTCGGATTTCAATAAGCTCATTTAGATTTAAGTCTCGACATAGTTTCCCAAGGTGACAACTCCAATTCAACTTTTTGATTGCCCATTCAGATTTGTGAATCAGTTCTGCAGGAAGATGACATGGCTTGCCATAGATCATCCTAAAAGGTGAAGTACCGAGTGGAGTCTTATAGGCTGTCCTATAGGCCCATAGAACTTGGTCCAACAGTTGCGACCAATTCTTCCTATCGGGACGAACCAACTTCTGGAGAATGCTCTTCACCTCTCTATTAGAAACCTCTGCCATGCCATTGGATTGGGGATGATATGGGTTGGCTATTCTATGCTCAAATTTGTACTCCTTAGCCAAAGATCTCATTTCCCGATTCACGAAGTGGCTACCTCCATCAGAAATCAATACTTTTGGTATCCCGAACCTCGCAATGATGTTGTCTTTGATAAACTTGCAGACTACCTTGCTATCTGCGGTTCGGGTCGGAATAGCCTCTACCCATCTTGATAAATAGTCAACCGCTAACAAGATGTACTCAAATCCATTGCTGTTGGGAAAAGGACCCATAAAATCAATCCCCCATGCATCAAAAACATCACAGAAAATCATTGGTTGCATGGGCATTTCATCTCTATATCCCATCGTCCCTCCCATTCTTTGACAAGTCGGGCATGACCGTACAAATTCATTAGCATCCTGAAATAAGGTCCGCCAGTAAAATCCACATTGGAGTACCTTGTGCGCGGTTCTCTTTCCCGAATGGTGTCCTCCAGCCTCGAGAGAATGACAGTGTGTGAGGACACTCTGATATTCCTCCTGAGGAATACATCTTCTCCAGACACAATCCGGCCCTTCATAGAAAAGGAAAGGATCGTCCCAATGGTATTTTCTTGAATCTGACTTTAATCGCTCAATCATTTTTTTCGTCCAACCATAAGGAACCTTCTTGGAGACAAGATAGTTCACTATGTCGGAATATCAAGGGGTTGAATCAATGACGCAAACCGATTCGTCTGGAAAAGTCTCCTTGATTGGTCCGATATCAGGATGATCATTTTGCTCGATTCGGGAAAGGTGATCAGCAACAACATTCTTTATCCCAGGTTTATCCTTAATCTCCAAATTAAACTCCTGGATTAACAAGATCCATCTCAAAAGTCGTGCCTTAGCATCCTTCTTATCCATGAGATATCTGATTGCGGTGTGATCAGTGAAGATTGTCACCTTGGAGCCCAATATGTATGATCTGAATTTTTCCAGGGCCCAAACAACCGCGAGCATTTCCTTTTCAGTTACTGTATAATTTCTCTGTGCAGGATCCAACACTTTGCTCGCGTAGTGAATCGCATAAGGAATTCCATCTCTTCTTTGTCCGAGTACCGCTCCGACAGCAAAATCCGATGCATCAGTCATGATCTCGAAGGGAAGAGACCAGTCGGGAGCTTGTAATATCGGCGATTCACATATTTTCTTTTTCAGGAGCTCGAAGGCCTCTAGACATCTGTGATTCACAATAAACTCGGTGTCTTTTCCTAAGAGCTCAGTCAGTGGGCGGGCGATCTTTGAAAAATCAGGAATAAACCGTCGATAAAATCCGACATGCCCTAAGAACGACCTCACTGACTTGACGTTGGTTGGTGGCTCAAGTTTCTTGATCACATCCACCTTGGCAGGGTCCACCTCAATCCCTTTTTTGGAGATGACGTGCCCCAACACGATACCCTCAGTCACCATGAAGTGACTCTTCTCCCAGGAGAGTACCAAATTTACCTCCCTGCATCTCTGAAGGACTTGGTCCAAGTGTGCTAAGCATGTATCAAATGAATCACCATGAACCGAGAAGTCGTCCATGAAGACTTCCAGGAAATCACCAACCATTTCGGCAAATACGGCAATCATGCACCGCTGAAATGTGCCTGGGGCATTGCAAAGCCCGAATGGCATGCGCTTGAATGCGTAAGTACCGAAGGGACATGTGAACGTGGTCTTTTCCTGGTCCTCGGGGGCGATAGCTACTTGATTGTAGCCGGAGTACCCATCAAGAAAACAGAAGAATGCTTTCCCTGCAAGTCTCTCCAATATTTGATCAATGAATGGCAGTGGAAAGTAGTCTTTCTTGGTCGCAGCATTCAGGCGCCGGTAATCGACACAGACGCGCCACGACGTGGGTACTCTGGTCGCGATCTCTACCCCCTCCTCGTTGGTAACCATCTGGATTCCCGACTTCTTCGGGACGACATGAAGGGGGGCTACCCACTTGGAGTCAGAAATGGGGTAAATAAATCCTGCTTTGCACCATTTCTCTATTTCTTTCTTCACCACTTCCCGAAGATTGGGGTTTAATCTTCTCTGAAATTCACGGGAAGGCCTTGCATTATCCTCAACATAAATTTGGTGCGAGCAGAGAGCGGGGTTTATTCCTACGAGATCCGACACGGTCCAACTGATGAATCTCCATTTCATCACCTTTACTCTATCATTTTGGCCTTAAAAACCCCAGCAAATGCATGTAAATAGCATTAATTTGTTCATATTAGCATCTATTATTTATTGTATTAATTGTACATAAAATAAAGTTTTTAATGCCAAAATTATAGAATAAAGGGAAGAAAAGAAAAAGGAATAAAATATTGCAAATATTTTATGACCCCAACCCCGAGACCAAGGCCAGCATGGAATTGGTCGACAAGGAATAAAGTAGGGGGAGATAAGGGCCAAAATACAATAAATACCTCATTTATTTATTCATCAATGCATTTTTGACACCTATTTTGTACATAATTATTTATTCATCAAATAAAGAAACTTTGTTCATAAAAGCTGTAGATAATAAAGTAAATAAAAATACAAAATTGAGTTTGCACAAAAATAATACACAGTGCACTTTTTATACACAAAATAAAAAGCAAAAATCTCAACTTCATAGACTCATATCTTGCAAATAAAAACTCCAAATCACCCAAACTCACCTTTAATTGTATATAGCATTCCATGAACTATTTGATAAAATTGGTTTCATATTTTTTGGAGTCCATCTGTGGAAGTTAGGTTTTTGGACCTCCTTGTACATAGTACCTGATTAAAATATTCATTTTTATTCAATATTTGTCATTCTTACAAAATTATATTTTTAGAATCTTATGAATAATGTATATAATTCATGTACATAATAAAACTAAAAGAAAACCGAAAAGAAATTGAGAAATAAAATAAGCCTATGTAATATATAGGCAAAATACCTATGAGAAGGATGTACATAAATGAAAAGAGAAAAGCATTCTTTAATTATTTCATTCTTTTATTTCCTATAATAATGTATATATTACATAGAACCTATTAAAAATACAAATCCATAATAAAAACAAATAAAATTCATTAAATAAATAAAACATATATAATATATAGGTAAAGTACCTATAAGTATACGTACATATACGTAGACCTGTTTATTTAAATATGTAAATAAACTCATAAAAAGTAAATAAAAATATATTTATACTCACAAAAATAAATCATAAATTTATAAAATAAGAAAATAAAATAATAAAATAAAATAAACAAAATAAAAATAAATGTATATAAATATACTTATAAATACATTATTTTAATAAAACCGTAATAAAATACTTCAAAAAAATAAATAAAAATTATAAATAAATATTACATTAATTTATAAACATTTTTTATTTTATAAGTAAATTCTAATTAATTCATTTAATAAGTTAAATAAAAGGGTCAAGATCTGGTCGATTTGGACCAATCAGGGGCCAGGAAAAGTTGACCTCCGGTCAACTCCCCCTGCGCCTCTGACTTGTACGTCTGAACTGTCTTGTCCCCCTGCTTCCCCGATTTTTCACGCGATTTTTGTAGCTCGAGGACGATGGGACCCTTCACGAAAAGTCTTCTCTGTACATCCATCTCCCACGCCGTCCTCTTAGATTCTTTGCACATAGCCCCTATTCATCGATATTCGCCGGCAAAATAAGGGTGCCGACCTGTGTATAAATAATCCTCCTCCGCCTTCCTCCCAAGTTTGGTCAATTTCCCTCCATGTTCTTCCTTGCATTCGGTCCCAGGTACGCTCCTCGTGACAGGGGGATGCCGCCGGCACCTAGAATCGGTTGGAGATGGCGGAGGTTGCACCCAAGGCCGCCGCTCCGGCGAGGCCTCTGCTCCTTGGCGTTTCGCCAGGTACGAGCTGCGCTTTTATCATTTTTAGGTAGTTTTTCATTTATGCCTTTCATTCTCGCTTTTTATTTCGCATTTAGATCTGTAGTTTAGCGTAATTTAGGTGATTCGTAGTTCGCCGGAGCTCCGCTCCGGCGAGCTTTTCACTGTGCTTCCGACTGTGCCCCGACCACTTTCCACTGCCATTTCATTCCCCTACGCCTTCTCCATATCCCAGCCACCTTGTCCAACCGGATTCGCATCTGAATCCGCGAATCGAAGCTCCTCCACCACCCTTCGCCGGAGCTTCTTCGCCCACCTTCATCCCTGTGCTGTCAGCTTCAAACCCCGGGTCGAGGGAGACGCCCTCGAGCCCCTCTATCTCTCTGTGCAGGTTAGGTGCCCCAACGCGCACCAGGAGTCGATTCCAAACGCGGCGGAGGTACCTGGAGCTGCTATTCTTGTTCGAGCTCGTGGCGACGCTCCAGGGTACCTCTGGCCGACCTGAGACCTCCAGCATAAAGAAGACCCTGCCAGGAAGCTTTGTGGACCTTCAGGAGCGGCGAAGACCGGCAGGAGAGCGAGATCCAGCCGGAGGAAGCTCGCCCCGGCGAGTGTTCTTCCCTGTTCTTCCACGCCAGCTCCCCGCCGTTGGATGAAGACGAAGGCCCCAGTTCTAATCACAGCCGTTCGATGGAGCGCTGCTACGACCGTCAGATCTCACGCGGGATCCAATCCTCTCCGCTCATCGGCGAAGCGTTATCGGCGCACGTGGAGGCGCCACGTGTCAAGTGAACGAAGATCAGCCGTCGGATCAAGCGCCTCTTTTGGGGGTAATTTGCATATCCAGCCCCCGCCTTTTTTGTATTTATTCTTTAATTCTGTAAATATTTTTGCACGTTATAAATAAATTGTAAATTTTGCTGATAGGACCCCGAACTATTTGAAATTACATTTAGGTCCTTCCGCGCCTTACGTGCAGTCCCACGTGAGGCGCGTGAATTTTGCATGAATGCCTTGGCGGTTTTTGTATATTGTAGAATAGTTCTAAAAATAAAAACAAATGTTTATTTCTGTTGTATTTTTGCACTGATGCCCCTGTAACTTATTTTATTTGCAAAAATACCCCTGCCAGGTTGTTTCATTTTTGTCTCTTTATCTATTTATTAAAAATACCTAGATGGCTTCTAAAAATTCAGAAAAATTAGGGTAGATGCTCCATGCAATGCTCTTCCACGCACATATTTTATTTCGCATTTTTCTACATTTTCCCTAATTATAAAAAAAATGAAAAGAAGCCCATTTTTGTACTGTTTAAATTATAAAATACAAAAAAAAAATTAGAAAATAATTTTGAAAAAAAATTCCAAAAAATATATGGTATAATTATATATATATGGAGTCCAGAAAATGAAAAACAAAATAAAAATTACAAAAACAAAAATATATAAAAAAAATTATAAACACCAAAACCCACCAAAACAATAATTGGACATGATCATTGGATTGAATAATTACACAACATTGCATACAGCCATTCGCCTCCCAGTGTTCGACCTCTACCTGTACTTACACCTATACACATTTGCATGTAGAGTTATAATAAATTTTAACTCCACATTTTTGGATATTTATTGCATATATTTATTGTGGGTTAATTGTCGATCGATTCGGGTTTCGTGAGCGGTCGCTCAGCGACACTGTAGTCCCGCCTTGTGCGGGCTATCTTGACCCTCGCGAAACCCGAGTTATCAAATGGCGCCGTTGCCGGGGAGGCAACGGATTTTGTATGATTTTGTGAGCTTATTTGTTCATTCATCCAATTGTTTGCTCATGTCCATGATTCAGTTATTTGTTTGGTTTTTATTCCTATTTGATATTATGTTGACTGCTCTGACCATTTCTTTCCTTTGTCTTTGATGCGAGGGACCGCCAAGCGACGGAGGACCTCCTAGGAGGACCTATGCACCCCAGCAAGGCGGAGTTGGCTCTTCTATGCCCAGCCGACAGGAGAGAGCACCAAAGGGAGAACAAAGATAATTTTTGAAGACAGTCTCTATTTTTATGCACATTATTTTACTATGTATATTCATGTGAGAGAGTGACACTTAGAATTTTGTAATAATACAGGACTCTCACAGGTACACTCCGACTCCCGAGGTCCAGTGCCCGAGGGATTGTTCCCTTGGGGGCCTCGACGGTTTTGACGTTCTTTCTTTTTATTTTTTATTTTTATTATTTTGTGTGAATGAGCCCTAGCTTAGGAATTGTTTGCCGATAGATTAGGTCCAAACACCCTAATATATTTGCATGTACCTATAGTGCGTTTTGGACCTAGTCAAATCTAAACAGTCGATTCATTTATTTCTTAACCCCCGTGCCGTGAGCGAACCCCATCAAGCGCTACTCCTGAACTCGAGCGTGTCGAGAAGAGGAGGGGTGAGCCAAGACCGGACTCTTCGGTTGAGAATAAGTAACCGACTTAAGGTGCTTCACGATAATAGCAGTTACTATCCTAGGGCGATTTCTTCGGTTTGCATTTGCATAGGTTTCAATTCTGTTATGCATCCCGCATGGAGAGAGCTGGGAGGCACTGTAAGTCTTCTTACTTAGCATGCATCATCGATTTCCGACTTGCATGGCTTTTCCGACTTCTCCCTCTGTTTTTGACCACTTAGGATGCTTAATGGAAATTGGAACCCCGATAGGCACGTGCATTGAAAATACCCAAAAACAGTGATAACTCAAATAAAATCGGGACTGCTAACTCTATGGACCTAACAATAAAATGTAATGAATTCCTTGTCTTGGGGAGAGCAACCCCCTCATTGTATGCGTTTTACATTGCTTACGTACACACTAAGGAGTAGAGCCCAAATCCTATCAAGCCTCCTATGTGATTATACAATTTTTTTCTCACCTAACTCTAAAAATGAAAAGATAAATGACTGTCACCTGATGGTCTTCACTGTGTTGAGTAGGTGAATTGGGGGTGTTGCCTTGTGTATTGATTGTGACTTGGAGTTCATTGTGTTTTCCATTCATTATTAGAGTAGACGGTCCCGTTCGTGTGAGTCATGCATTTTTCATCTTTGAGTCTCTCTATCTCTCTTATACATATATCTCTTCATCTTGCATCGAGTCGTGATATTGGCGCTTGAGCTCAATCATACTTCGCCAAGTCCTTTGTTTCCCTCTTCTCCATCCATCTTCTTCGTATCCACCGTATCATCTTCTCTGGTTCAGGGAGAGCACTCTCCTTGACCCACCATTTTGATGGTGTTCCCGTCTTGTGTGGAACACCCAATTTTGTCTATGTCCCAATTTTCTCGCCCGCCCTCCTCGTACCCTCTGTATCATCTCTCTCTTTATCTCCGGGAATGTTGTGCATATTGATGAGGCCCGCATAGAGGATTATTTATACATATTATTTGTGTAAGTCGGGCATGATATTGCGGATGCTGAGATTGATTTGGTGGATTTGACTTTTGATGCATGCATATGTGCTTCTTGAAGATTTTTGAAGATGCATGATGATTACGTATGATTCTTTATCGAGGATTTAGATCTTGCACACCGGATTGAGGATGTAATGAGCTTCAGTGATTTGAGGATGATATCAGGATGTTTCTATTGTTTTATCCATTTCGAGGTTCCTACCATCTGTGATTTCTGGGCTGAATAGACTATCTTGATATATGCTTCATGATGACGATGATTGGAACCCACATGATTTCTCTTCTACATGAGTGACCCATCCTCGCTCTCCTGACTTCATTATCCACCTTTGGCACTTTGAGGATTCCTGATTATCTATTGTGCCATCTCAGCATATTTGATTCACCTGAGGGACATTTTGTGATAGACCTGATTATTTTCTCCCTCACATGATCTTATGCCCTCCTGATTGATGGAATCACAATATTTCGAGGACCTGAGACTCTATGACAGCATTCCCATGACCTTCATTGACTAGTTCGCATTTGTCCCCGAGGACTATCTGCGGGAAAATGCGGCAATTTCTTGGACTACGGTTTCATTCACCACTTGGTCGCCATTGTGATGGGACCCGAAACCGAGTCAGATAATATGCTTGATTGACCTCCCTCTGTGACTGGTGCCCGATCTGTCGGCACATGAGGCTAACTAATAGATGGCTCGCCTTGACGGTCCTTGCAAGGTAGAGCTCCACTTTTCTGATTATTCCATGCCTGGTTCATAGCTCCCCGAGGGTTATCTGCGAGGGGCTATGACACATTCTAGCTCTCTTGGTCTCTTCTGCTGGTAGGCGGTCTGTCGTCTACCGAGACCAGATTCTCTATGGGTCCGTCTGATGGACCCGGCTCCTTTGAGCCCTTTTCTCTCCTTGACGACCCTCGCAAGGATGAGATGCACTCTGATTATTCACTATGTAGCTCACATCACTTCCCGAGGACTATCTGCGGAAGGATGTGACACTTTCTTTACAATCGGCTTCACTTATTTCTAGTGTCTCCTGTCTGTTGGAGCACGCAGCCGAGTCGTCTGATTTGTGTTCTCGGTCTCCATTTCTGATTACGTGCCTGACTTGTTGAGGCATGAGACCGATTTGCTCAGACTCCTATGAGGCCGCTCTCCTTGATGGTCCTCGCAAGGATGAGCTCATTTCTGACCATTCTTTGACTAGCTCGTAGCTCCCCGAGGGTTATCTGCGGGAACCTACGACATATGATTGGTCTCTTCTGATGATAGCCGATTTATCGACCATCGAGACCACTATGTGGGTCCGTCTGATGGACCCGGCTCCTTTGAGCCCTTCTCTCTCCTTGACGACCCTCGCAAGGTAGAGGCACATTCTGACTATTCCCTGCCTAGATCGCAGTACTCTCCGAGGACTATCTGCGGGAAGCTGCGACACTCTTTTTACACTCGGTTTCCCCTGCTGACTGTGTCTCCGATCTGCGGAGCACGAAACCGAGTCGCCTGATAAACTTGATTTCTGGTCCCATCTTGAGTTGCCTATCCGATCTATGGATCATGGGAACCATCTGATTAGACTCCTTTGAGTATGCTCGCCTTGATGGTCCTCGCAAGGTCGAGCTTCTGATATCTGCTAATTATCATGCCTAGTTGGCAGCACGTTCCCCGAGGGTTATCTGCGGGACGCTGCCACAATTTCTAGATTTGTCGGTCTCTTCTGCGGGTAGCCGATCTGTCGCCTACCAAGACCGACTCTGTGATCCGTCTGACGGATCAAGCTCTGTTGAGCCCGCTCTCCTTGACGACCCTCGCAGGGTTGAGCCATGTCTTGCGGCATTGAGTGTGTGTCTCCTATGATCTTCCGACCTCGTAACTACCGAATGCAGCACTGTCTCCTACTCTCTATCTTCCATATCTTATCGAGACTCTGATTGACCGGAGGACGCTGTACTGTTCTATCTTCCTCCCGATCTTACGGTATCGGCTTTGTTTCCTCATGATGACCTTAGGAGCCGATCACCTGCTTCATGCTATCGGTCTATGCTTTACTGTCCCTGGTAGCCGACACCCACCTGATTGCATATTCGGGTGTCTTTTCACCTGCTGACTGCATCCTCGTTCTCACAGGGAGACGACGACGAGGGTACGGTATTCACTTGTCAGATACCGTCATGTACCTCACCGGTCTCTTCACCACTTGTATATATGTGTGTTGTATATTATGTTCTCCCGCATGTTACGTGTGTCCTAGATCTATCGCCATATCTTTGTGTCTATACTTAGGACGTACTTTGTCCTAAGTATCGGGGGTACACACCGCGTTGTTATTTCGTCGTTCAGTTTCGTCACTCCTGTTGTTGCCTATACTTAGGGATATCTCGCCCTGAGTATAGGGGGAGTGATGCGTATATTCTCCATGATCTTTTCGTCTATCTGTATACATCTCTCTTTTCTTCTTTTCTTCTTTTCCTTGTCTATTCTCTTTATCTATCAAAAAGGTGTCGCCCCTTGTAGACAGTTTTCTATACTTAGGACGTACTTTGTCCTAAGTATAGGGGGGTTGGCACCCCGAGTATCTCCATTCTTTGATCCTCTCCATTGTCTCCTCTTCTTATCTATACTTAGGGATATCTTACCCTAAGTATAGGGGGAGACAATCTGAGTACGATTTGTTCATTCCCACCCTTGACCCTCCCTGCGTTGTGAACAGTCTGCTATACTTAAGCTTCTTTGATCCTAAGTATAGGGGGGACGGTCAACTTCTCATTGATTCATTCTTTGATTCGTTCATTTATTTCTTAGACTCAACTACACTTAGTACGAGTTATGTCTTCTCTTTTCTCTCCGATCTATGAGGACATAGCTCAAGCTAAGTATAGGGGGGTCGTATATACTCTGTATATACTTTAGCCATAACTCGTACTTTCGCGTAATTATTAATAAATATGGCTAAAAATAAGATATAATTCATTAATAATGCTTCTTATTCCTCAAATTCTTTGTGTATATACTGATTAATAAATCAGGTTAAAAATAGTTTTGCAAAATGATTTGAAGAATGGTGTTAACTGTTTGGAAAACTTTTTGTGAAATATTTTCAACCTTTGTAAAAACATTTTGATTGCAAAATTTTCTATTTGTGTGAAGTAAAGGATTTGAAAACCTATTTGCAAATGATTGTGAAAATATTTTTGTAAAAATATTGTGAAAATGTATATATAGTGTTTGCAAAATCTTTGTAAAATGGATTTCAAATGATTGTAAATATTTGCAAAAATCATTTTGTACTATAGTTTTCAAAAATGATTTTTCAAATAAATTTGAGGAATAAAAGCATCAAAATAAAATACCTAAAATTCTTTATCAATTGTATATACACCTAAATAAAAAAAACACACTTTGTTAAAATCTGTAAAGTATCTAAGTCTTGTAAAATAAAGCGGCACGCCCGTGTAAATAGTTGTACATATTTTATACTTTGAGTGCCAAAATTATTTGCAAACTTTTCTTTGTGTAAAAACTCCTCTCTTTGTTTTCATGTTCTTTGAAAAATTGCATTATTCTGTGCATATTTGTAAATAGCATTTGCATAGCATTCATATTCTTTTATTGAGCTTGATGATTGAACTAGTCCAATAAAATCGAAGATTGGAGCTTGGTTGGACCTTACTGCACCTAATTGCACTGGAACCCTACGGGAACCAGGTTTAAGGTACTTCAGGTCTATTCAGACTTAATTCTTTGAGAGATCAGGGCTAGGTTCAAGTCACCTCAGTGGACTAACTAGAATTTTTCGAAACACACGCATGACTCTTGTCGGCCGTGACCTAACTTGGACACTTGCACCTTTCACTTGGCTCAACTCAGTTGGAGTGGTGAGGGGGTTGGATTTGCCAGTCTGAGACGCACACGGGTGGAAACATTCGTCCTCGTCTAGGGAGGGAAGTGCACCCCAACCTGGTCCAGTTGCAATGAAGTCGAATGACAGGAGAGTGTGGGTTGCAATAAAGCTTCAAAAGAGGGATAGTCTTCTGGCTCAAGAGGAAAAAGTCCTTATGTAAATGCTGCTGTACATAGTATGTTGAAAAAAAAAAGTGGACAGGCTTGAAAATAAAAAAAATAAAAGTGCCTACCGGAGTATGTATATATGTTGTATAGAAAATAAGCAAGCTTGAGCATCAAAGTTACACCATGTGAGCCTGCAGCTGGATGACTTGACTACACTGGTCTTGCATCCCTAGGATTGGTAGCTACACTGGCTACTGTCCATTTTTCTTTTCTTCACCCCCCCTCCTCTTGAGTTGGATGCCACTTGAACTTAGAAGGAAATACCCCGCTCCTTGACGGTAGAGGGCTGGATTGGGGAATCATTGGGTTGTCATTCTGAAGAAGTCAGTTCCTTTGTCATTTCAGCTAGGGAGAGCCACCATCACTTACACCGTACAAGTCAGCTTCATAGTCATAAGGGTTTGCGTATGACGTAGGCTAGTTCTGACCTGGCTATTGAGGTGATTTGAACCCAGTTCTGTGACTATCGAAGGCTGTTGTGTTTTAAATTTGGTTCCCGACTAGGTTCCACACACATTCTCACACCAAGGTCTAACCTGAGCTCCAAACTTTGAGTTTGTACAGATGAGTTTAAAAATCATGACCAATTCAATTTATTCTTTAAATTCTTTATGTTTGCTTTTTCTTTTCTTCTTATTCTTTGATTCTTTTTGTACTTATTGCATAAGTATTTGCTAGGGACTAGCAAAGGCAAGTATAGGGGGGTGATGAATCTCCATTTCATCACCTTTACTCTATCATTTTGGCCTTAAAAACCCTAGCAAATGCATGTAAATAGCATTAATTTGTTCATATTAGCATCTATTATTTATTGTATTAATTGTACATAAAATAAAGTTTTTAATGCCAAAATTATAGAATAAAGGGAAGAAAAGAAAAAGGAATAAAATATTGCAAATATTTTATGACCCCAACCCCGAGACCAAGGCCAGCATGGAATTGGTCGACAAGGAATAAAGTAGGGGGAGATAAGGGCCAAAATACAATAAATACCTCATTTATTTATTCATCAATGCATTTTTGACACCTATTTTGTACATAATTATTTATTCATCAAATAAAGAAACTTTGTTCATAAAAGCTGTAGATAATAAAGTAAATAAAAATACAAAATTGAGTTTGCACAAAAATAATACACAGTGCACTTTTTATACACAAAATAAAAAGCAAAAATCTCAACTTCATAGACTCATATCTTGCAAATAAAAACTCCAAATCACCCAAACTCACCTTTAATTGTATATAGCATTCCATGAACTATTTGATAAAATTGGTTTCATATTTTTTGGAGTCCATCTGTGGAAGTTAGGTTTTTGGACCTCCTTGTACATAGTACCTGATTAAAATATTCATTTTTATTCAATATTTGTCATTCTTACAAAATTATATTTTTAGAATCTTATGAATAATGTATATAATTCATGTACATAATAAAACTAAAAGAAAACCGAAAAGAAATTGAGAAATAAAATAAGCCTATGTAATATATAGGCAAAATACCTATGAGAAGGATGTACATAAATGAAAAGAGAAAAGCATTCTTTAATTATTTCATTCTTTTATTTCCTATAATAATGTATATATTACATAGAACCTATTAAAAATACAAATCCATAATAAAAACAAATAAAATTCATTAAATAAATAAAACATATATAATATATAGGTAAAGTACCTATAAGTATACGTACATATACGTAGACCTGTTTATTTAAATATGTAAATAAACTCATAAAAAGTAAATAAAAATATATTTATACTCACAAAAATAAATCATAAATTTATAAAATAAGAAAATAAAATAATAAAATAAAATAAACAAAATAAAAATAAATGTATATAAATATACTTATAAATACATTATTTTAATAAAACCGTAATAAAATACTTCAAAAAAATAAATAAAAATTATAAATAAATATTACATTAATTTATAAACATTTTTTATTTTATAAGTAAATTCTAATTAATTCATTTAATAAGTTAAATAAAAGGGTCAAGATCTGGTCGATTTGGACCAATCAGGGGCCAGGAAAAGTTGACCTCCGGTCAACTCCCCCTGCGCCTCTGACTTGTACGTCTGAACTGTCTTGTCCCCCTGCTTCCCCGATTTTTCACGCGATTTTTGTAGCTCGAGGACGATGGGACCCTTCACGAAAAGTCTTCTCTGTACATCCATCTCCCACGCCGTCCTCTTAGATTCTTTGCACATAGCCCCTATTCATCGATATTCGCCGGCAAAATAAGGGTGCCGACCTGTGTATAAATAATCCTCCTCCGCCTTCCTCCCAAGTTTGGTTAATTTCCCTCCATGTTCTTCCTTGCATTCGGTCCCAGGTACGCTCCTCGTGACAGGGGGATGCCGCCGGCACCTAGAATCGGTTGGAGATGGTGGAGGTTGCACCCAAGGCCGCCGCTCCGGCGAGGCCTCTGCTCCTTGGCGTTTCTCCAGGTACGAGCTGCGCTTTTATCATTTTTAGGTAGTTTTTCATTTATGCCTTTCATTCTCGCTTTTTATTTCGCATTTAGATCTGTAGTTTAGCGTAATTTAGGTGATTCGTAGTTCGCCGGAGCTCCGCTCCGGCGAGCTTTTCACTGTGCTTCCGACTGTGCCCCGACCACTTTCCACTGCCATTTCATTCCCCTACGCCTTCTCCATATCCCAGCCACCTTGTCCAACCGGATTCGCATCTGAATCCGTGAATCGAAGCTCCTCCACCACCCTTCGCCGGAGCTTCTTCGCCCACCTTCATCCCTGTGCTGTCAGCTTCAAACCCCGGGTCGAGGGAGACGCCCTCGAGCCCCTCTATCTCTCTGTGCAGGTTAGGTGCCCCAACGCGCACCAGGAGTCGATTCCAAACGCGGTGGAGGTACCTGGAGCTGTTATTCTTGTTCGAGCTCGTGGCGACGCTCCAGGGTACCTCTGGCCGACCTGAGACCTCCAGCATAAAGAAGACCCTGCCAGGAAGCTTTGTGGACCTTCAGGAGCGGCGAAGACCGGCAGGAGAGCGAGATCCAGCCGGAGGAAGCTCGCCCCGGCGAGTGTTCTTCCCTGTTCTTCCACGCCAGCTCCCCGCCGTTGGATGAAGACGAAGGCCCCAGTTCTAATCACAGCCGTTCGATGGAGCGCTGCTACGACCGTCAGATCTCACGCGGGATCCAATCCTCTCCGCTCATCGGCGAAGCGTTATTGGCGCACGTGGAGGCGCCACGTGTCAAGTGAACGAAGATCAGCCGTCGGATCAAGAGCCTCTTTTGGGGGTAATTTGCATATCCAGCCCCCGCCTTTTTTGTATTTATTCTTTAATTCTGTAAATATTTTTGCACGTTATAAATAAATTGTAAATTTTGCTGATAGGACCCCGAACTATTTGAAATTACATTTAGGTCCTTCCGCGCCTCACGTGCAGTCCCACGTGAGGCGCGTGAATTTTGCATGAATGCCCTAGCGGTTTTTGTATATTGTAGAATAGTTCTAAAAATAAAAACAAATGTTTATTTCTGTTGTATTTTTGCACTGATGCCCCTGTAACTTATTTTATTTGCAAAAATACCCCTGCCAGGTTGTTTCATTTTTGTCTCTTTATCTATTTATTAAAAATACCTAGATGGCTTCTAAAAATTCAGAAAAATTAGGGTAGATGCTCCATGCAATGCTCTTCCACGCACATATTTTATTTCGCATTTTTCTGCATTTTCCCTAATTATAAAAAAAATGAAAAGAAGCCCATTTCTGTACTGTTTAAATTATAAAATACAAAAAAAATAGAAAATAATTTTGAAAAAAAAATTCCAAAAAATATATATGGTATAATTATATATATATGGAGTCCAGAAAATGAAAAACAAAATAAAAATTACAAAAACAAAAATATATAAAAAAAATTATAAACACCAAAACCCACCAAAACAATAATTGGACATGATCATTGGATTGAATAATTACACAACATTGCATACAGCCATTCGCCTCCCAGTGTTCGACCTCTACCTGTGCTTACACCTATACACATTTGCATGTAGAGTTATAATAAATTTTAACTCCACATTTTTGGATATTTATTGCATATATTTATTGTGGGTTAATTGTCGATCGATTCGGGTTTCATGAGCGGTCGCTCAGCGACACTGTAGTCCCGCCTTGTGCGGGCTATCTTGACCCTCGCGAAACCCGAGTTATCACCAACCTATGGCTTTTCGATTTCGCTCAAGGACTTCGATCAGTCTGGATTCTTGGTCTACGGTTAATGATGAGCTAATGATCACAGGGAATTTTTCTTTGGGTCCATTGAGGAATGCATACTTCAGCGTGGGAGGTAGTGGTTTCAGCTCTGGCAATTCTGAATCGTCGATTAAGTCTGGCTGAATGACCTTTGCTTCTGGCTCAGTATCGGTTGGCGGTGAATCACTGTGTGAGATGTTGGCTACCAATTCCGAAGAAAAGTGAGTCGGATCGATAGAGGAGAATGGTAATTCGGCCAGCGCTGCGTCCGACTCATCATCGATTGATTGTCCCAAAGGTGATGTGATTGACAAATCGAAGGGGATTTCTGTGGTGTCAAGTGTGTGATAATCTGGGGGTCTAGAAGTCTCAGAGATTGCATCATGTATTATATCTTCTTCTGAGGATGTGCTTGCCACCTGTATGTCGGGCAGTTGGTCCCATGGCCCAGTGGTTCTGAGGAGATTGCATTCTGATGTTTCGGCATCTTCAGTTGTGGATTCGGAATCTGGCCTTTGCCACTTTGTTTGTTTCATCTCTAAGTCCACTTCTCCGCCTGGAGAACGGAATTTCACCATGCCAGTTCCGTAGTCGAATACGGCCTTAGCGGTTCTTAAGAAAGGTCTTCCGAGAATGATTTGCGATTCCTTCCAATGGTTCGGGGTCTCCATGTCCAGGACCGTGAAGTCTACTTTGTATTCAGTACCCTCGATAATGATGATGACATTCTTCACTTCTCCCTTAGGTCTTTTAGTGGATTTATCAGCAAATTGGAGTAAAGATGATGATTTCTTGAGAGGGCCCAACTCCAATCGATAATATAAGGCTAAGGGTAGAAGGTTTATGGAAGATCCATTGTCGAGAAGTGTGCGTGTGAATGATGTGCCGCCAATGTGACTCTCCACATAATGGGCGCCCAGATCCCTTTTCTTTCTTGGCAGATGCTGGTTTTTGACGCACTTGGTGGTGGCAACTGTCAAGATATGAGTCTCCACGAATTGACTTGTTCTCTTTGTCCGAGTCCGGGTGGGGGTGCATTTTGCCTTCAAGTATTTCTGAAAGGCTGGATTACCTGCCACGTATTGGTCAAAGGGTACTTTGACCGTGATGTTTTGATGGCAGAATTTTTCCATTACTGGGTCATCTTTGATGTTTTTCTTTTGTTTCCCTTTCTTTAGGGCATGGGGGAAAGGAATGGAAGCACTTGAGACAGGGGACAGAAGGTCAGGATCATAAATACGAGCATCTTTATTAGACTTGGAGTTTTTATTACAATCATCAGATTTTTGATAATAATCAAAATCAGGTTGCTGAAAAGATGACAAAGGTATTTTTGCAGCAACTAGAGGTTCAAGGTCCTCTGCAGACTCCATAGATGCTTTCCCCTTCTCTGGTGCTGGGATCCTCAGACGTCTTTCTCCATCTTCCTCGGAAGCATCCTCCGGCTGATCCTCCGAGTCTTCATGAACCGATTCCCGAGTCCGATCAGGTACGGCCACGGTCCTTCCGCTCCTGAGTGACATGGCATGTATATTGTCAAACGAAAGGTTCTCATGTTCAAATGTGGAAAAATCTGAATAGTATACCTGGCCAGTGTGTTGAGATGATTGAGATCGGTTCAAGCTATTGGGGTTAGCTTGAACTTGGGCGGGAATGGTTGTGGTGGGAACAGTCTGCTCATCCTTCCAACGGGACAAGCGGTTGACATCAACCCGAAGATCTTCCAGCTCATTTCGGAAGTGACGAAACTCTTCAAGTATTTGTCTCTGGATGTCGATTGGTTCTTCTGGGGGTTTGGATGATTGAGCTGATTGTCTGGGGGCTTGAGATTGCTGATGGTATTGCTGAGGTTGGCTCTGGCGATTGTAGGGTTGCTGCTGCTTCGGTTGCTGGAATGCGGCATTATAGAAAGTGGGTGGGCGCTGATAAGTCTGACGGTCTCCCATATTACCCTGTCGGGTAGTGTCTTGGGTGTACCAGATGCCATTCACTTCAAATGTCAGAGGCGGGGCTTCCTTGAATGTCTCAGTCAGTGGGGGTTGCTGTTGGGAAAATTGGGCGTGGGATTGATCATGAGCCCATGGTTGTTGTTGCTCTGCTCCTGGTTGTTCCTGGACATGATGGACATGATATATCGGGACAGTAGGTGCACTAGGCATCCCCATCTTGGATGCCTTCTCGGTGAGTTCCTCCATCTGCTTCGGGAATTGCGAAATCCTACTGTCGATATCGTTCATTCTCTTGTCCACAATTGTCAATTTATCAGAAATAAAGTGCATGCTTGGAATTAAGTCCTCAGCTATTTCTGCCACAGTCTGCTTCCCACCTTTGGCTTGAAGGGTGTTTAGGGAATCAGTGTATGCTCTACTGGCAATTTGAGACCAGCTTGTTTCTGCCATCTGCTCCAGTATTGTCCAGACGGTCTCAGCCCCACGTGATGTATAATTCCCTCCGCAGGCAGTGCTAACTAATCCTTGAGTCTCATGATTTAGACCAGAGTAAAGAGACTGGACTAGGATGTTATTGTCCAGGTTGTGGCAAGGACATTTCTGAAGTAGATCTTTAAACCGGTCCCATGCCTCACAGAGTGGTTCATTGGGCAACTGAGAGAAGCTGGTGATGCGGGTCCTCATTTGATTGGTCCGGCTCAAGGGGTAGAATTTCTTCAGAAAGAGGTTTTTGAACCTCTCATAAGTTGTCACAGTCACCCCCAAGTTTTTCACCCAGTAGTCTGCCTTTCCTTTCAAGGCGAAAGGTAGTGCAGTGAGACGAATGTAGTCTTGGCTGACTTGTGGGTGCCTCAGATTCGAACATATCAGCTCCAGGTCCCTCAGGAATTCATATGGCTCCTCAGTCGTATTACCATGGAATTGGGGTAATTGACTGACGAAATGTGGTTTCAGTTCATAATGGATCGCCGGTTGTGGTGGCTGTAAATAGTTCCACACTTGGTACTGTCCAGGGTTATAAGCGACTTCCATTGGTACTTCCTCCCCAGCATTCAACTGCTCAAGCTGTGTCCTTAGTAACTGTTGTTGCTGCTCAGATGCAGCCAATCTTGCTAGGATCATTTGAATGGCGTCATCATTTGTTTTATCTCCAGGGTCTTTTTTGGGAGGCATCTCTTTTTCCTTACCTGGAGAATATAAAGGGTTTGAGTTAATAGATTGGAAAGACTTGATGTAACAGTCATCCTCGATCTTTTGTGGTGAGAAATAGCCAGGGTGGGTCTGTCCTCCTTCTAGGAGGAAGAAGGAATAGGGTTCTTGGGAAGGTTTTCCCGGAGGCCAAGCAGGTCCAGAGTAAGGGTTTCTCTGGGTTTTTGAGATTGGGGAGTTTGTGGTAGAGAGAGACGAGCCTGAACAAAAATTACCACAGTCCTCCATTCTCAGGGTCAACAAGATGTTTTATGATGTAGACACAATTGTGTGGTATTCGTTGATGAACTATGTTATACGCACAATCAAACACAATACAAGGGTTGTTTCACCAACTCAACTCAAAGTGAAGACCGTAAGGGTCCGGTCAATTATCTTGTTAGTTTTAATTGGTGAGAATTCAAGTCTTGCAAGCCGTTTACGCGAGCTGTTAGGTTTGGAGCTGGGCTCTATCCTAGCGTGCGTCTCTCTCCTCGCTGCAAGATAAAATCAAACAATGTCGGGGTTGCTCTCCCGCAGAAATTCTTGATTTTATGGATTTTTTAGATCGGCTATATTTAGCAGTCCCAGTTTTATTAAGGCGATCACTGTAGAATTTAGATGAACACAAATACACGTCTACCGTCCAGTCCCGATTTCTTTTAGATTTATGTGATAAAACCAGGGGGAGGAAGTCGGGAAAAGCCGATGCACGCGGAAAATTATGATGAATGCTCAGTTAGAAGACTTACAGTGCCTCCTCGCAATCTCCATGTGGGATGCTAGACAGAATTTTAAAAATTACACTAAATGCGTGCAAGCCGATGAAAACCGCACCTAAGCAGAAAGTTCTATTAGCGGGAAGAATTGAGTTAAATTTTTGGCTAAGTTGAACGATCTAAGGTGCGTCTCAGTTAATGTGCAGTGTGGCTTAAGATCCTACGAGCACAAGCAAAAATATAAATGCTCTGAGAGCCATATGTGCAGGTCTATCCTAATCGCCACTCAAGTCGGGCCCCACCCTCACCGGAGAGTGAAACAGGCCACGACACACCACAGAAAAAGTTCAAGGTCTTTTTTTACATGCGCGAGAGTCCAAACGGACACCGCTGTAAATGAGCAGAAATGGAAATTTGCAGAAATCAAAAACCTAGACTCTACTCTCTCTCACGACTCGACTCGATCTTAATTTAATTGCGGTTTCTTCGGGTGTTGGTGAAGATGCGTCGGCTCTTTGAAAAACCGCTTCACGTGCGCCGGGTACCTCGCAAGAAAAATAAGAGAGAGAATGTAAGAGAGTGACTCAGAAACTAATCAGAAATGAAATAAATACTGCAAAATAAATACAAGAAATAAAATGGGTTTTACAGTGAAAGATTCGGGGGTCAGACTACCCGAATTCGGAAAACCGAGCGAAAAAATTTCAAAACACA
Source organism: Ottelia alismoides (assembly GCA_037367405.1). NCBI lineage: Eukaryota > Viridiplantae > Streptophyta > Magnoliopsida > Alismatales > Hydrocharitaceae > Ottelia > Ottelia alismoides. Next base: position 49,037 of record JAZKJV010011116.1, on the reverse strand, counting down.
AAACTAAGCCGTTTGCCTCCCCGGCAACGGCGCCATCTGACGTGCCCGATAAAGCTGCGATAAGAAATCGTTTTTAATTGTCGATCGTGAAAATAAATATGTCGTTCGTTGTAGGCGGCTTTCGGAAACAGTCAAGAAAATAACCACAAATTTTATTCAATCTTAATCAAGTGGTTTTTATGTTTATTTTACTTGGGCAAGTCCCAAGGTCGATCACAAGGAGGCAAAGGAACAACCTAGATTGATGTCTATCCAAGTTTTAGTTCGGTTTTCAAGGCGGTCTTTTTTTTTGGAATTTTTCAATGCAATATGGGATGCAAAATGCAAATCCGGCCTATTTTATGGACTAAAATGTGAATTACGTTCAAATGATGTCTGAAAAATACGAAACTTGGCCGAGATGTATAATATGATGAAATAAGTGCACTGTAATTTTTTTGGAATTTTCTGATGCAATATGAATTTTTTTATGAATTTTTCAATGCATACAGAATGATTTTCAATATTTAATTATAATAAATATTAAACCTACTTATTTTCGAGGAATAAAATTATCTAAGATCGATCACTAAGTGATGAATCCCAGAAAAATCCTAAACCTTGAAAATGTGGGGTTGAATATTTATTAAAAATCAAGTACTGAAATGTGCTAAATGATTTTTACAGAGCAAAATATGCATGCAAATGCAAAGATTTTTGGGCACAATGTTAATCAAAATAATCTCTATAATATGTGATTTTTGGGGAATTTTTAGAACAACGGTTGATTAACTATGAATTTCAGAGCACAGATTGGGCAAAATATTCTGATTTCCACAAAACAATTATTTATTAAAGAACCGTCAATCACAAAAATATCCACAATAGCTCACAATGTAGAGAATTAAGAGATGAACAAAATGCTATTTTTAAATGAATAAAATGATGTAATGTAGAGGTCTATAATGGATGGCGAACACAGGGGTACAAATGCAATGAATATAAATAAAATAAATTAAAAAAAATGCAGACGGGGACCTAAATGCAATTACCTAAACTGGGGGTGTGCTTCTGCAATTTTCCAGAGGGGCACGTGCATAGCACGTGCCTCTGGTCGGTGGTGGACTGGAGCGCAAATCAGAGAAGCGCCAGGAGGGGGCTGCAAATGACCCACCCGGTCACGTGCATCGCACGTGACCCGTGGGGATGAAGGCTGACGTTCCCCCGAGCGCACGTGCCTCGCACGTGCGCGGGGGCCTCGGGTCTTGCGCCCGGTGGTGAGGCGGAGGATGGTGGTGTAGCCTCGGCGATGCCTCAGGCGGAGGAGGCTGAAGTCTGTGCGGAGGGGCAGAGCCGGCGTCGAGGGCTTGTGAGTTGATGACGATAACGGCGAAGAGGCGGAGGCGAGCGATGGGGGCCGGTGGCGCGGTGGCGATGGCGTAGTCGACGGCGGCCGATGAAGTCGGTGAAGGCGATGCGGTGGTCGGTGAAGCTCCAGGAGGAGGCGAAGGCGTGAAGCGGAGCTGTCGTTGACGGAGGTCGAAGTTGTGGCTGGCCGGCGAGCGAGCGGATCGGGCAGTGCTACTGCGGTGGGTCGCGGATGCAGTAGGAGATGGTTGGTGTCTTCGTAGTCGGTCGGTGAACGAAGGTGGAAAGGGTGCTCGAAGGAGTAGTGATGGAGTCGGAACGGGGGTGTGAGGCAAAGCTCCGAGCGGAGCGAAGAGCTCGGAAGCGGAGAGAGAGATAGAGAGAGTGGGAGAGAGAGAGAGGTTACCTGGAGAGGCTCAACGGTGGTGCCGGAGCGAGGCAGAGGAGCGGCGGAGGAAGCCCTTGTCTGCAACGAAGGTCGTGGAGATCTTCGGATCTCGCCGAGGGAGAGGGAGACTTCGGGCTGTCACCACAGAGGCCCCTCGTCTTGTGAAATCGGCGGATAGCGCGGACTGGGGGCGTCGGGTCTCTTAAATAGGGTGAAGAAGGTCGTTGGCGACGCGAGATCAGCGGGGGCCGTTGGAAGGTCGGCGGCTGCGGAGAAGTCGGGGGGGAAGTAGGTTGGTTGGTTGGCGCGGAGGCGCGTGAAATAGCGGAGGAGGTTGGCGGAGCTAGCGGAGGAGGTTGCGGGGCGAGAGGCGCGGGAGGTGGACGAAGGGCAGGATCCGTCCGATCGGCCGCGAGATCGGACGGTCCTGCTAAGGACGCGTGGCAAAAAGGAGGGAAAGAGAGGGGCGCAGCACGCGCAGAGCACGTGCTAGGGGGCACGTGCGTCGCACGTGCGGGTGATTTTTAATTTTTTTTAATAAAAACGATATAATAAAAAGGCGAAAAGTGGCTGACACGTGGCGGCCTCTGGGGCTGCCACGTGTCAGCACCAGAAAAATCACAGGAAAAAGAGTTTGTAAAATCAAAAAGAAATAGTAAACAACCCCGGATCAAAAAAGTTTCTTCACGAAAAATGCTCGTCTCGACGAGATCTACAACTTTCATGAAGACATCAAAGCCAAATTCGGTCAAATGTGAAAAGTGAATTTTTGGGGTATCCCATGTACATAGAATACCTTGATTTTTGGGTTTTCTAATTTTTTTGTCATTTTTTAAACAAGATAAAAATCCGGAAAAACATGGAAAACTCAAAGATAAATAAAAGATACATTAATCTAATTTTTTTGGATTTTTATTAATAAACAAAATATATACATAAAATACAGGTCAAAAAGCCGCGAAAATATACAATGTACAAAAGAGGCCCAAAACCCAACTTTCACATACAAGCTCCGATTCACTTGAACTTGGTCTTGTTTTGAAGGTAATTGAATGTGCATTAGTTCAAAAGTGAGTAGGATCAAATCGGACACTAGATGGGGAAGATATGTGGCTTTTAGTCCGAAAATCCTGAAACTAGGGTTTGGGTTTTTGGTCCACTTATTTGAGTTAGTGATTTTTTTGTATTTTTCATTTATTCTTGTTAGTGATGTGTACACAATGGAGGTGGTTTTGGGTTATGCGGTGTTAGCATGAAGGAGTTAAAAATAGGGGAAGTTAGGCCATTTACAGGTCAATCTGGGCTTGGATTTTTGGCTTCTTAAAATATGCAGAAATTAACGCTAAAATGCAATTCTTATGAAATCATGCCTGAATGCTAATTATGCGAAATAAATGCAGAAATGCAGTTGATTTTTAGGGACTTAAGCTTAATAAATGAGATTTAGAGTGATGAATCCGAGATTCATCAATGGTGTCGGGGCACAGTCGGAAACAAGATGAAAAGCTCGCCGGAGCGGAGCTCCGGCGAACTACGAAATCACTAAACTACGCTAAACTAAGATGCGAAATATGAAACTAATTGCAGGAATGAAATGCTGGAAGTAAAAGCTACCTAGAAAGATAAAATGCGCAACTCTTATACCTGGGGGCCTCCAGGGAGCAGGGTGGCCGCCGGAGCGCCACCGCGACAAAATTTCCTCCTCCATGGACCGAATCGAGGTGCTGGGAAGCGCCTCCTGTCACGAGGGCTCCACCAGATGCTGATTCAAATCATAAAGGGGGGGGGGGGTGAAATTGGCCAAATTCGACCGAGGAGGTGGAAGAAGTTATTTATAAACATTCCAAGGGACCCCCAGAGACCGGCGATTAGTAAAGAATCTGTGGTATGTACAATGGATCTAAGATATCGACGAGAATCTTGGATGATCAGGGAAGATCTTTCATGAAGGATTCGAGTGCGATGGGTGGACGAGACGGCCGCAAAAATGGGACGAAAATCGGGGAAATGATGGTCCTGGCGCGCCCTGTCCCAGATGGGACAGTTGACCAGGGGTCAACTCGGGCCGCGCCCTGGTTGGTCCACGTCAGCCGCAAGAAGACAAAATAGGGGATTTTAGCCTAAATCGATTTATTTGCCATAATAAATGATTTTATTAGAATTTTCTTAAAATATAAAAAATGTGTATTTTTTCATGTAGTATTTATTCGTGATTTTTATTGAATTTTTCGAAGTGTTTTATTATGGTTTTAATTTAATAATGTGTATATGTATGTATTTACATGTATTTTTGTGTATTTTATTTTTAATTTGCTTATTTTCTTTTATTATTTTATTGGCTTATTTTATATATTTATAATTTATTTTTGTGAGTATAAAGGTTTTTTTATTTAGTTTTTAGGAGTTTATTTACATTTTTAAATAAATAGGTATATGTATATGTAAGTATACTTATAGGTATTTTACCTATATATTATATACACTTTATTTATTTGATGTATTTTATTTTGTTTTTATTTTGTATTTTTATTATTATTTTGTTAATAAGTGATACATAGGCTTATTTTATTTCACAAATTCTTTTTAGTTTTCTTTTAATCTCAATATGTACATGTATTATAAACATTATCTACAAGATACTAAAAATATAAATTTACAAAAATAATGAATATTGAATAAATGAAATATTTTAATCAGGTATTATGTACAAGGTGGGCCAAAAACCTAACTTCCACATATGGACTCCAAAAATTATGAAACTAATTTTATAAAATAGTTCATGGAAAGCTATATACAATTAAAGATGAGTTTGGGTGGTTTGGAGTTTTTATTTGCAAGATATGGGTCTGTGAAGTTGAGATTTTTGCTTTTTATTCTGTATATAAAATGTACACTGAGTATTATTTTTACACAAACTCAATTTTGTATTTTTTTTTACATTATTATCTACAACTTTCATGAACAAAGTTTCTTTATTTGATGAATAAATAATTATGTACAAAATAAGTGTCAAAAATGCATAAATGAATGAATGAATAAATGAGGTATTTATTATATTATTGGCCCTTATCTCCCCCTACTTTATTCCTTGTCGACCAATTCCATGCTGGCCTTGGTCTCGGGGTTCGGGTCATAAAATATTTGCAATATTTTCTTCCGTTTTCTTTTCTTCCCTTTATTCTATAATTTTGGCATTAAAAACCTTATTCTATGTACAATAAATACAATCAAGAATGGATGCTATTATGTACAAATTGATGCGATTTACATGCATTTGCTGGGGTTTTTAAGGCCAAAATGATAGAATAAAGGTGATGAAATGGAGATTCATCACCCCCCTATACTTGCCTTTGCTAGTCCCTAGCAAATACTTATGCAATAAGTACAAAAAGAATAAAAAATAAGAAGAAAAGAAAAAGCAAAAATAAAGAATGTAAAGAATAAATTGAATTGATTATGGTTATTAAACTCTTCTGTACAAAATCGAAGTTTGGAGCTCAGGTTAGACCTTGATGTGAGAATGTGTGTGGAACCTAGTCGGGAACCAAATTTAAAACACAACAGCCTTCGAGAGTCACATAACTCGGTTCAAATCACCTCAATAGCCAGGTCAGAACTAGCTACATCATACGCAAACCCTTATGACTATGAAGCTGACTTGTACAGTGTAAGTGATAGTGGCTCTCCCCAACTGAAATGATGAAGAGACTAGCTTCTCCAGAATGACAACCCAATGATTCCCTAATCCAGCCCTCTACCGTCGAGGAGCGGGGTATTCCCTTCTAAGTTCAAGTGGCAATCAGCTCAAGAAGAGGGGGAATAAGAAGTATAGAATTTTGGGAGCTCAGCCAGTGTAGCTAAGTCTCCCGATGCAAGCTTCATGAGAAGTAACATGGATATCATAAGCTTTTGCTTTATTGAACTATATACACTCCGGTGGGGTTATTAAATTTTCAATCCGACCCACCACTTTTTTTTTGGAGTTGTTTTTGCATTTTTTTTTCAAATGCATCTGTACAACATATCTACATGGTGCAACATATATACAAGAAATTTTCCTCTTGAGCCAGTAGACTATCCCTCTTTTGAAGCTTTATTGCAACCCACACTCTCCCGTCATTCGCCTTCATTGAAACTGGACCAGGTTGGGGTGCACTTCCCTCCCTAGACGAGGACGAATGTTTCCACCCGTGTGCGTCTCAGACTGGCAAATCCAACCCCCTCACCACTCCAACTGAGTTGAGCCAAGTGAAAGGTGCAAGTGTCCAAGTGAGGTCACGGCCGACAAGAGTCATGCGTGTGTTTCGAAAAGTTCTAGTTAGTCCACTGAGGTGACTTGAACCTAGCCCTGCTTTCTCAAAGAATTAAGTCCGAATAGACCTGAAGTACCTTAAACCTAGTTCCCATAAGGTTCCAGTGCAGTTATGTGCAGTAAGGTCTAACCAAGCTCCAATCTTCGACTTTATTGGATTAGTTCAATCATCAAGCTCAATCAAAGAATATGAATGCTATGCAAATGTTATTTACAAATATGCAAAGAGTAATGCAATTTTTGAAAACAAAGAGAGAAATTTTTTTTCACAAAGAATTTTCAAATAAAAGAATTTTGGCACTCAAAGAGTAAAATATATACAACTATATACACGGGCGTATCGCTTTATTTTACAAGTTTAAAGAATTTACAAAGTGATTTATTAAGGTGTATATTCAATTGATAAAGAATTTAATGTATTTTATTTAGGATTTATTTTATTTTATTTTATTTATTATGGTGCTTTTATTCCTCAAATTATTTGAAAAATCCTTTTGAAAACTATAGTACAAAATAATTTTTGCAAATATTTACAAACATTTGAAAGCCATTTTGCAAAGATTTTGCAAACACTATAATTGCAAAGATTTTGCAAACACTATATACACTTTGTTTTTCAAAATATTTTTACAATCATTTTCAAAATCATTTGCAAATAGGTTTCCAAATCCTTTATTTCACACAAAGAAAAGAATTTTTGCAATCTAAATATTTTTACAAAGGTTGAAAATATTTCACAAAAAGTTTTCCAAATAGTTCACACCATTTTTCAAATCATTTTGCAAAAATATTTTTACCCTGATTTATTAATCAGTATGTACAAAAAGAATCTGAGGAATAAGAAGCCTTATTAATTAATGAATTGTATACGAAAGTACGAGTTATGGATGAAGTATATACAGAGTATATACGACCCCCCTATACTTAGCTGGAGCTATGTCCTCATAGATCGGAAAAGAAAAGAGAAGACATAACTCGTACTGAGTATAGAAAAGTCTATACTATAACGACTAAAAGAATAATAAATGAAAGAGTAACGAGATAAATGAATAAAGAAGTGACCGTCCCCCCTATACTTAGGATCAACTAATCCTAAGTATAGCAGACTGTACAGAAGGCAGGGAGGGCCATGGGTGGGAATAACCAGATCAAAGAATTAACAAATCAGGGGTGCACCCCCTATACTTAGGACAAAGTACGTCCTAAGTATAGAAGACTGTCTACAAGGGTGGCACCTTTTATTTAGATACAGAAGATAGAAAAGGAAAAGAAGAAAAGAGAGACATATACAGATAGACGAAAAGATCATGGAGAATATACGCATCACCCCCCCTATACTTGGGGTCAGATATCCCTAAGTATAGGCAACAACAGGAGTGACAAAACTAAACGACGAAAGAACAACACGGTGTGTGCCCCCATATACTTAGGACAAAGTACGTCCTAAGTATAGACACAAAGATATGGCGATAGATCTAGGGCACACGTAACATGCAGGAGAACAGAATATACAACACATATATACAAGTGGTGAAGAGGCTGGTGAAGTACAGGACGGTATCTGACAAGTGAATACCGTACTCTGACTGCGTCTCCCTGTGAGAACGAGGACGCAGTCTGAAGGTGAAAGGACACCTGGATATGCAGGCAAGTGGGTGTCGGCTACCGGGGGCAAATAGATCAGAAAGTAAAACGGAGACCGGTAGCGTGAAGCAGTCAATCGGCTCATAGGGTCATTATGAGGGAACGGAGCCGATACTATAAGACCGGGAGGAAGAAGGAACAGTACAGATTCCTCCGGTCAATCAGAGTCTTGAGAAGATATGGAAGATAGAGAACAGGAGACATCTTGGCATGCGGTGGTCATGAGGTCGGAAGATCGTAGGAGACACATACCTAATGCCGCAAGACATGGCTCAACCCTGCGAGGGTCGTCAAGGTGAGCAGGCTCAAAGGAGCCAGGAATCAGACCATCATCAGCAGACTTGGTCCCGTGATCCGCAGATCGGATACACAATCAGAGAGGGAACCAAGTACACAGCTCAGAAGACTCAGTTTCGTGCTCCAACAGACAGGAGACCCCAGAAGTGAAACCGAGTACCTAGAAAATGATGTACCCTCCCACAGATAACCCTCGGGGAGTGGTACATACTAATCATCGAATAATCAGCAGAAGACTCGGCCCTGCGAGGGTCGTCAAGGCGAGCGGACGCGAAGGCGTCAATGATCCATCAGACGGATCATCAGTAAATATGGTCTCGATAGACGACATGTCGGCTATCAGCAGAAGAGACCAGAAAGTCTAAAGAATGTGGCAGTGTCCCGCAGACAACCCTCGGGGAACATGCTGCCAGCTAGGCATGAAAACAGCAGATATCAGAAGCTCGACCTTGTGAGGACCGTCAAGGGGAGCAATCTATCAGTTAGCCTCATGTGCCGACAGATCGGGCACCAGTCACAGAGGGAGGCCAATCAAGCATATTATCTGACTCGGTTTCGGGTCCCATCACAATGGCGACCAAGTGGTGAATGAAACCGCAGTCCTAGAAATTGCCGCATTTTCCCGCAGATAGTCCTCGGGGACAAATGCGAACTAGATCAATGAAGGTCATGGGAATGCTGTCATAGAGTCTCAGGTCCTCGAAATATTGTGAATCCATCCATCAACAGGAGGGCATAAGATCATGTGAGGGAGAAAATAATCAGGTATATCACAAACCTCCCTCTAGTCAATCCAATAAGCTGAGCTAGCACGACATATCATCAGGAATCCTCTAAGTGCCAGGGTGGATCAAAGCGTCAGGAGATCAAGGATGGGTCAATCAAGAAGATGAGAAATCATGGGGGCTCGGGGCACCGTCATCTTGAAGCACATATCAAGATAGTACCATCCAAAATAGATAGATCAGTCGATACTCATGAAATCATCGCCAAATCATCGCTTCATATCACATCCTCAATCCGATATGCGAGATCTAAATCCTCAATAAAGAATCACACCTAATTATCATGCATCACAAAAATCCTCAATACGCTCGTATGCACGTATCCAAAGTCAAATCCACCAAATCACTCTTAGCAACCTCAACATCATTGGCCCGACTTACTCAAATAATCTGTACACGTAATCCTAGATGCGGGCCTCATCACTATGCACAACATTCCCGGGTGAAAGGGAGAGGTGATACGGGGTACACAAGAAGGATGAGTAAGAAGGGTACACCATGGGGTGGAGAAGTTGATTGAGGCTACGTGCCAATATCATGGATGATAGAAGAGCGATACAGAGGGGACGAGGAGGGCGGGCAAGAAGATCGGGACATAGACAAAATTGGGTGTTCCACACAAGATGGGAACACCGTCAAAATGGTGGTCCGAAGAGCAGGTTCTCCTCGAACCGGAGAAGATGGGGATGATACAGTGGATACGAAGAAGATGGTGAAGAAGATGTCGGGACGACATGGACTTGGCGAAGGAATGATTGAGCTCAAGCGCCAATATCAAGACTCAATGCAAATGAAGAGATATATTTATAAGAGAGGTAGAGAGACTCAAAGCTGAAAAATACATGACTCACACGATGGAACCGATTACTCTAATAATGGATGAGAAACACAACGGACTCCCAGTCACAATCAATACACAAGGCAAAACCCCCAATTCACCTACTCGACACAGTGAAGACCGTCAGGTGACGGTCATTTATCTTTTCGGTTTTTAGAGTTAGGTGAGATTCACGAAGTTGTACAAACACTTAGGAGGCTTGATAGGATTTGGGCTCTACTCCTTAGCGTGTACGTGAACACTTAAAACGCATACAATGAGGGGGTTGCTCTCCCCAAGACAAGGAATCCATTACGTTTTATTATAAGGTCAATAGAGTTAGCAGTCCCGTTTTTATTTTAGTTATCACTGTTTTTGGGTATTTTCAATGCACGTGCCTATCGGGGTTCCAATTTCCATTGAGCATCCTAAATGGAAAAATCAGAGGGAGAAGGTCAGAAAAGCCATGCAAGTCAGAAATCGATGATGCATGCTAATTAAGAAGATTTGCAGTGCCTCCCAACTCTCTCCATGCGGGAGGCATAACAGAATTGAAACCTATGCTATATGCAAATGCAAGCCGAAGAAATCGCCCTAGGATAGTAGCTGCTATTATCGTGAAGCACCACAAGTCGGTCACTTGCCCCCAACCTAAGAGTCCGGTCTTGGCTCACCCCTCCTCTTCTCGACACACTCGAGTTCAGGAGTAGCGCTTGATGGGGCTCGCTCACGGCACATGGGTTAAGAGATAAATGAACTGACTGTTTAGATTTGACTAGATCCACAACGCACTATAGGTACATGCAAATATATTAGGGTGTTTGGACCTTAATCTATCGGCAAGCAATTCCTAAGCTAGGGCTCATTCACACAAAATAATAAAAATAAAAAAAAAGAAAGAGCGTCAAAACCGTCGAGGCCCCCAAGGGAACAATCCCTCAGGCAATGGACCTCGGGAGTCGGAGTGTACCTGTGAGAGTCCTGTATTATTACAAAATTCTATGTGTCACTCTCTCACATGAATATACATAATAGAATAATATGCATAAAAATAGAGACTGTCTTCAAAAATTCTCTTTCTTCTCCTTTGATGCTCTCTCCCGTTGGCTTGGCATAGAAGAGCCAACTCCACCTTGCTTGGGTGCATAGGTCCTCCTAGGAGGTCCTCCTTCGCTTGGCGGTCCCTCGCATCAAAGACAAAGGAAAGAAATGGTCAGAGTAGTCAAGCAGGTAATATCAAATAGGAATAAAAACCAAACAAATAACTGAATCATGGACATGAGCAAATAATTGAATAAATGAACAAATAAGCTCACAAAATCATACAAAATCCGTTGCCTCCCCGGCAACGGCGCCATTTGATGACTGGGAAAGATCAAGGGTCTAGATATCTCACAAGGCGAGAAATCCAGTCGCTGAATTGGCCTCTTAAAGATCCCCAGATCGATCAACAATTAACCCACAATAATTATATGCAATGAATATCAAAAATGTGGAGTTAAAATTTATTATAACTCTACATGCAAATGTGTATAGGTGTAAGTACAGGTAGAGGTCGAACACTGGGAGGCGAAGGGAATGTATGTGTGTATGTGTGATTATTCAATCCTTTGTTCATGTCCATTTATTGTTTTAGTGGGTTTTGGATTTTTTATATATATTTTTATTGTTGTTTTTATAATTTTTTTATTCGGTTTTTATATTTTATATTTTTTTTATTTTTTAATTAGATAAATACAGATATATATACATATATATAATATATAAAGAGATACATATATAAGAAGAGAGATGGAGGAGTAATATAGTATATACATGTATATGAATGCTTAGAATATATAAATACATATATTTTTTTGCTTTTTAATATTTTTTTCTAATTTTTTTGTTGTTTTCCTGGAATTTTCCAAATTTTTATGTATTTTTAATTTCAAAAATGTCCCTAATATAGGACTAATTAAATAGGCCGAAATTAATTTGGGTTTTAGAATTATATAATAAGTGTCAAAATTAACCCAAATTAATTTTAATACATAAATAATAATATATATAGATGATTATAAAATAAGAAAACATATTTTTGGTATTTTTCTAGAGTTTTTATATTTTTTTTGGGATTTTGGAGCTTCTTGAAATTTTTATATTTACTTTTTTCTATTTTTTTGGGGTTTTCAATTTCTGGACTCAATATATATAATTATATCATATATATTTTTTTGGAATTTTTAAAAGCATTTTATAATTTTTTTTATTTTCTAATTGAAATAGTACAAAAGTGGCTTCTTTTTATTTTTAATAATTAGGAAAAATGTAAAAAAAGCAGAATAAAATGGGGGCGTGAAAATATAGGGCATGAAGCATTAATCCTAATTTTTGGGAATTTTTAGAAGCCACCTAGGTATTTATAATAAATAGATAAAAGACACAAAAATAATTAAGCCTGGTAGGGGTATTTTTGCAAATAAAATAAGTCTAAGGGGCAGCTGTGCAAAAATACCAGAAGATAATAACGTGTTCTGCAATTTTAAGGACTAAAATCAATTAAGCAAACCCGCCAGGGCCCCCTTGCAATTTACCCATCACGTGGGACTACACGTGATTCGCACCCACAGGGACCTAAACGAAATTTCCAAAAACATAGGGTCCTGGTTGCAATTTTTCACAAAAATAATACACTGGAAATTTTATTTTATGGACTAAAAATAAATACGCAAACACACAGGGGGACTTGTGCAATTTTACCACCTCACGTGGGACAACACGTGAGGTGACGTGGACTGGACCCAAGTGCAATATGACAACAATACAGGGGGTCACATGCAAAAATTCCACATTATTTACAACGTTGTATTTTATTTACAATATAAAACATTAAATATGCAAAAAGGCAGGGGCTGGATATGCAATTTACCCCCAATAGGCGCGTTGGCGAACGGCTAGGATTACTTCACTTGACATGCGTCGCACGTCCAACGGCTGATACCGCTTCGCCGATGAAGCGCTAGGATTAGATCTCCGGGCTGAGATCTACGGTGGATGCTCGCTTCATCGGACGACAGTGGTTTGAACTGGGCCTTCGTCTTCATCCAACGGCGGAGCGTGGAAGAACAGGGAAGAAGGCTCGCCGGGGCGAGCTTCTTCCGACCAACTCTCGCGCCTCCGCCGGTCTTCGTCGCTCCTGAAGGTCCCAAAAGCTTCCTGGCAGCGTCTTCTTCTTGCTGGAGGTCTTAGATCGACCGGAGGCACCCTAGAGCGCTGCCACGAGCTCGGAGAAGAAATGGGGCTCCAGGTACCTCCGCCGGCTTGGATTATGTCTCCTGGCGCTTCCGAGCGCACTAGACCTGCACAAGAAGTTAGAGAGGCTCGAGGGCGTCACCCTCGACCTGGGGTTTGAAGCTGTTAGCGCGAGGATGGGTGAAATGGCGAAGCCTCCGGCGATGGGTGGAGTCGAGGCCTCGGTTCGCAGATCTGGAGCAGATCTGGTTGGGACGGAGTGGTCTGAAGGTGGAAAACGCGTAGGGGAACGAAATGAGGGTGAAATGGTGTCGGGGCACAGTCGGAAACAAGATGAAAAGCTCGCCGGAGCGAAGCTCCGGCTAACTACGAAATCACTAAACTACGCTAAACTAAGATGCGAAATATGAAACTAATTGCAGGAATGAAATGCTAGAAGTAAAAGCTACCTAGAAAGATAAAATGCACAGCTCTTATACCTGGGGGCCTCCAAGGAGCAGGGTGGCCGCCGGAGCGCCACCGCGACAAAATTTCCTCCTCCATGGACCGAATCGAGGTGCTGGGAAGCGCCTCCTGTCACGAGGGCTCCACCAAGAGCTGATTCAAGCTCATAAATGGGGGGGGGTGAAATTGGCCAAATTCGGTCGAGGAGGAGGAAGAAGTTATTTATAAACATTCCAAGGGACCCCCAGTGACCGGCGATTATTAAAGAATCTGTGGTATGTACAATGGATCTAAGATATCGACGTGAATCTTGGATGATCAGGGAAGATCTTTCATGAAGGATTCGAGTGCGATGGGTGGACGAGACGGCCGCAAAAATGGGACGAAAATCGGGGAAATGATGGTCCTGGCGCGCCCTGTCCTAGATGGGACAGTTGACCAGGGGTCAACTCGGGCCGTGCCCTGGTTGGTCCACGCCAGCCGCAAGAAGACAAAACAGGGGATTTTAGCCTAAATCGATTTATTTGCCATAATAAATGATTTTATTAGAATTTTCTTAAAATATAAAAAATGTGTATTCTTTCATGTAGTATTTATTCGTGATTTTTATTGAATTTTTCGAAGTGTTTTATTATGGTTTTAATTTAATAATGTGTATATGTATGTATTTACTTGTATTTTTGTGTATTTTATTTTTAATTTGTTTATTCTCTTTTATTATTTTATTGGCTTATTTTATATATTTATAATTTATTTTTGTGAGTATAAAGGTATTTTTATTTAGTTTTTAGGAGTTTATTTACATTTTTAAATAAATAAGTATATGTATATGTAAGTATACTTATAGGTATTTTACCTATATATTATATACATTTTATTTATTTAATGTATTTTTTGTTTTTATTTTGTATTTTTATTATTATTTTTTAATAAGTTATATGTAATATATACATTGTTATAAAAATATAAATTAATAAAGAATTAGAATTAGAAACCCCTTCTATATACATTCTTAACATAGGTGTTTTGCCTATGTGATACATAGGCTTATTTTATTTCACAAATTCTTTTTAGTTTTGTTTTAATCTCAATATGTACATGTATTATAAACATTATCTACAAGATACTGAAAATATAAATTTACAAAAATAATGAATATTGAATAAATGGAATATTTTAATCAGGTATTATGTACAAGGTGGGCCAAAAACCTAACTTCCACATATGGACTCCAAAAATTATGAAACCAATTTTATAAAATAGTTCATGGAAAGCTATATATAATTAAAGGTGAGTTTGGGTGGTTTGGAGTTTTTATTTGCAAGATATGGGTCTGTGAAGTTGAGATTTTTGCTTTTTATTCTGTATATAAAATGTACACTGAGTATTATTTTTACACAAACTCAATTTTTTATTTTTATTTACATCATTATCTACAACTTTCACGAACAAAGTTTCTTTATTTGATGAATAAATAATTATGTATAAAATAAGTGTCAAAAATGCATAAATGAATGAATGAATAAATGAGGTATTTATTGTATTATTGGCCCTTATCTCCCCCTACTTTATTCCTTGTCGACCAATTCCATGCTGGCCTTGGTCTCGGGGTTCAGGTCATAAAATATTTGCAATATTTTATTCCTTTTTCTTTTCTTCCCTTTATTCTATAATTTTGGCATTAAAAACCTTATTCTATGTACATTAAATACAATAAAGAATGGATGCTATTATGTACAAATTGATGCGATTTACATGCATTTGCTGGGGTTTTTAAGGCCAAAATGATAGAATAAATGTGATGAAATGGAGATTCATCAGTGGGCCGAAGGTGCATGGGGCGTAGGTGAAGTGATGGGGAGTGAGATGGTGGTAGAAGGCGAGTCGGGAATAACAGGAAGCACAGTGGAGAGTTCGCCAGATATGAGCTCCAACGAACTAAGAAGGACGAATTTTTAAGCTAAGACGGCATAGTAAACCTAAATCTAATTGCATGAGATAAAAACAGAAACTAAAATAGACATAAAATGCAAGAAAAATCGACCTCAAGTGATTGTGGGCCGTGAGATAGGGACCTCACAGTGGAGCACTGCCGGATATGGGGAACTGGTCTCTACTTCATTCCTCTGCACGCCAAAGTGTTGGGCGAGCGAGTTGTCACCTCACTCGAGCCCTAGAGCACCAAAATGTGAGGAAGAATTGGAAAGAGGGGATTGAAAAATCGAAGGAAGGAGAGGTGGAGGTTTTTGTACAAGCAAATGAAGTGGCTGGAAGATCGAGGTGGAGCAGGTGATTCATATGCTCTCGGATCGATGTAATGATCCCGCGTGATAGAGCATCGATCAAGGGAGGGAAGTCAACGAGGAATCTACCCGAGAAAATGAATACATCGGGCAGTAAAAATCGAGGAAGATGGGGTCCTACGCTACTCTGACAAGTCTAGGACATGGGTCAGACAGTTGACCCATGTCAACGAATGGCGGGCCCTAATCGGGCCACGTCATCGCAAAAAGACAAATCAAAAGTAAAAAATAGAAATAATTCGAAAATAAATAATAAATGATTTATTTGATTTTTGTTTAAAGCATGAAAAAATCTTATTAATTCATGTATTATTTTATTATATCTTTAACTATTTTTATGAATTAATTTATTACAAGTTACTTTTTATGGTTTTATTTATAGGTATATTTACATATGTTTAACATATTTTATTTTTTTTGTATTTTTTATTTTATTATTCTATTTTCAAAATTTATATATTTATAGCTTATTTATTTATATATAATTATATTTTTATTGTATTTTTCTGATGTATTTTGTTCACTTAAATAAATAGAGGTATACATTATATGTGTATATGTATAGTATATTCATCTATGTGTTTTTATGTACTATTTTATTTTTGTATTTTTTATGGTTTTATTCTATACTAAGAATGTACATATACTATAAATAACATTTACAACATTTATAAAGATATAAATTTATAAAAAAATATAAAGAATAAATAAAATGAATATTTTATTCAGGTATATTGTACAATAGGGGTCCAAAACTAACTTTTCCATCTGAACTCCAAATTAAATGGACCACCTTCAGTAAATAGCTTATTAAAAGTTATATACAATTAAAGTTGATTTTGTACATTTTGAGTTCATATGGAGAAAATATGGGTATGGGAAGTTTGGATTTTGGTTTTTTATTCTGAGTATAAAAAGTACATTGTGTACTGTTTTTGTGTAAACTCAATTTTGTATTTTTTATGTATTTTTATCCATAATTTCATGTATAAGGTTTCTTTATTTGAGGTATAAAAAATAAATAATAAAATAGGTCCCAAAAATGATCATTGAAGGGTAAAAAATATGGTTTTTATTGTGTTTTTGACCCTTATCTCCCAATACTTTATTCATTGTCGACCCAATCATAAAGATGCCTCGGTCTTGGGGTTTATGGTCATAAATACCTCTGACATTTTTTCTTTTCTTTATTTTTTATTTTGGCTTTAAACAATGTGTTTTATACAATATTTATACAATAAATAATGAATGATAGTTTATGCAAAATAATGTTATTTACATGCATCTAGCTATGGTTTAAAGGCAAAAATGAAAGAACAAAGGTGATGAAATAGAGACCCATCACGTGTCCCAACACGATGCCCTCCTTTACCATGAAATGACTTTTCTCCCATGAGATCACCATATTAATCTCTCTACATTACTTGAGGACTCGGTCTAGGTGCATAAGACAATCATTGAATGAATCACCATGGATCGAGGAAGTCATCCATAAACACTTTTAGGAAATTTCCCGCTATTTCGGCAAATACTGCAATCATGCATCGTTGAAATGTGTCGGGGGCGTTGCATAGCCCGAAAGGCATGCGCTCGAAAGTGCAAGTACTAAAGAGACAAGTGAATGTTGTCTTTTCCTGGTCTTCAGGGGCGATGGCTAACTTATTGCAACCCGAGTACCCATCTAAAAAGCAAAAATATTCTCTTTCCGTCAATCTCTCTAAAAATTGATCAATAAATGGCAATGGGAAGTGACCCTTTTTTGTCACAACATTCAAGGGCCTATAATCCACACAAACACGCCATGACGTGGGTACTCATGTCGTGATCTCCCCTCCCCCCTCATTGGTGATGATATGGAGTCCTGACTTCTTTGGGACTATGTGTAATGGTGCTACCCATTTTGAGTCCGAGATGGGACTAAATGAACCCTACTCCACACCATTTATCTATCTCAGTCTTAATCACAGCCTACTCTAAAATTCACGTGAGGGTTTTGCATTGCCCTCAAGGTATACATGGTGCGAACAATGAGCTGGGTTAATCCCTCAAAAATAAGAAAATTTCCAACTTATTGCTTGGTGATTTTTCTCTAATACTTCTAGTAGGCGGATTTCCTACTCTTCGGTAAGATGTGAGCTGATGATGATCGGAAACTTTCTCTTAGGTTCCGTAAGGAAGGCATATTTGAGATTGGGGGCAATGGTTTGATCTCGGGTATATCAAATTCATCCAAGAAATCCGATTCTGTCACTGCTGGATCTGGTTGTGTTGTTGGTGGATCATGTGTAACTTCATCTACCACTAACCGAACGGCTTTCAATTGAATATTTTAATCGGTATTAGGTACAATGAGGGCCAAAAACCTAACTTTCACAGATGAACCCCAAAAATTATGAAACCAAATTTATTAAATAGTTCTTGAGAAGATATATACAATTAAAGTGATTTTTGTAGATTTTGAGTTTTTATTTCCAAGATATGGGACTGTGAAGTTGAGATTCTGGCTTTTTATTTTGTGTATAAAATGTACACTGTGTATTATTTTTGTACAAACTCAATTTTGTATTTTTATTTACATTATTATCTACAATTGTCATGTACAAAATATTTTTATTTGATGAATAAATAATTATATACAAAATAGGTGTCAAAATGCATAAATGAATGAATAAATAAATGAGGTATTTATTGTATTATTGGCCCTTATCTCCCCCTACTTTATTCCTTGTGGACCAATTCCATTATGGACTTGGTCTCGGGGTTAGGGTCATAAAATATTTGCAATATTTTATTCTTTTTTTATTTTCTTCTCTTTATTCTATAATTTTGGTATTAAAAACCTTATTTTATATACAATAAATGCAATAAATAATGAATGCTATTATGAACAAATTGATACTATTTACATGCATTTGCTGGGGTTTTTAAGGCCAAAATGATATAATAAAGGTGATGAAATGGAGATTCATCAGTCACTTATCTTTCAATTTAATTTAATGACAAATAAGCAAAGCATAGCTTCTGGAGATTCCCATACCGACTGGAGCAAATTCATACAGCTATTTGCACCTACTTTCAACCAGTATGGGTGTAAGTACAGACTGTAGAATGGCTACCCGTATTACTTCAGGACAGTGCCTTACCCATTGTCCTTTAACCACCAATCTGCTAAGGGAGACCGTAGTTCCCTCACTGAAAAGTAGCTAGTCGTTTTTAAATTCAATAGTCAGAATGAGGTTCCCATGTTTTGGCTCTACCTTGAGTGTGTGATTCTTTTTCTACAAAACAATGAATGAGTTTATCTCTACTAGACACAAGGGTTAATATATGTAAATTTATTTATAATCACCTTGATTAGCAGTCCCAACTTGAATTTAAGGTTATCACTTGAGTCTTACGTGGGCACAAAAAAATCATGCTTAACAAGAAGTCCCAACTCCTTTAAATCCTAATTTGTAAAACTGAGGTAATGATGATCGAGGAAGCTGATGCAAACGAGAACTCAATGATGAGAAGAAAAGTTACAATGATTCCTTGTGTTCTTCATGCAGGATTGACGAACCGAAAAATCGGCCCTTTAATAATGTGTTTTTAGCACATGGAATCATCATCGTAGTCGGGCCGATTTTGGTCATCAAAAGATCACCACATTTAAAGATATGCCATAAATCAAAATGAGGCAATCGAAGATTTATTTTACTTGGCAAGAAACCAAGGTCGAACTCAGGGACACGAGCCTCTCTCGTATTAATCGGATTTCAGTGTATTTAACTAAGCGTAGAGTTAAAGGCATATAGGTCAAAATATGCAAAGACAATGCAATTAAAATAATTATGCATTTTTTTATAAATTTTTATCATGCAAATGAATGCACATGCAAAGCATCACAAATATGCCCTAGTCACAAATTTATGAGCAAAGTATTGAATGAGTTAATTCCAGATTTATATGAAGTGTCAGAGCTTGATCGTCAAAATGAACAAGGCATGAGAACTTAATAAAAGCCACTTAGATAACTTAATATTTCATTAAAATTCAAGTCTCTAAGATAAAAGATTAATCATGCCATCAAAAAGTACATCAAACAAGCTCTCAAACGAAACTGAAATCAACTAAAACAGAGATACGGTGCTCAAGATATGCAAAAAGAAAAGCAAGGGCATAACTGAAAGAAAACTTGAAATAAACTAGCAGACAGGTCCCTAGGAGGGACGAAAATGTCAAAAAAAATGAAGTACGGGACCTTCCCTGAAAATGACCCACACGCACAGGGGCATTTTTGCAATTATCAAAACCCTCGAGGGCATAATTACAAATTACCCACCGTGCGTGTGATCTGTACGTGACGCAGGACCATTCTACAATTCTGGAGAAGATATGGGTATCTCTGCAATTTACCCCAGAATAGCACGTGCGATGCACGTGCTATCTAGGCTCGGACGAAGGGCAAGCTCGGCAGAGGTTCGGGGCAGCTTCGGCCAGGCTCGGACCCGTTGCAGGCTCGAAAGAGGCTCGGGCATCCCAAGCCTGGAGGCTCGGCGGCTGAGGTTCGGAAGAGGCTCTGGCGAAGACACGTGGCTGCATGTCGACCCTTAGATCGTGATGATCCAAGGGCTGCTGAAGGTGATGACGCGGTTCCATCTGGACCGTTGGATCGAGATGATCCAACGGTCGCTGAGAGGCGGGTCTTGAGCGACGTGGCTGCATAGTGGCCGTTGGATGAACTCCGTGGCGGAGCATCCAACGGTCACTGCTCCTCCTTCTTCGGCCGAAGGCGGGCGGCGCAATCTGGGCTCCGGCGAAGGGCTACCTCCTCCGCCGCTTGTTATTCGTCGCCATGGATCTCCCCGAAGCTCGATGGATGACCGTTGAGGAAGCCCGGAGCTCGGGGAAGATGCAGAAGCCTCTGGCGTTGCTCGCCGAGGCTTGGTGAACAGCTACGACGTTGATGAAGTTAGCTGCGGCAGAGCTCCGGCCATTGAAAGCTCACGAAGACATGCAGTGTTAGGCCAAATAGTCGAAGCAGAAAATGTGCGTGCGTGCGACATGGAGTGAAGTGGGAGCTCGTAGGGGCGAAGAGAGCGAGGAGCTCGAGCTCCTCCGCCGCGAGGGCGGAGGAGGTGGTCGGAGGCGATGGGGGGTATGGAAGAAGGGGAGCATGATCGGAGGAGAAGGCGTGAACGGGGAAGTGTTGGCGGAGCTGTCGGAATGAACCATGGAGGGCGAAGTTGACGGTCGAAGACAAATTTAACAAGTAAAAGACAAAAGGAAATGCAGAGAGAAAGAATGGAAGCTTACCGGCGATAGGGGCGGAGCGGAGCTTGGGGGCGAGCTCGAGATTGAGCTCTGGTCGTCGCTGGACGTCGGCAGCTACTCGGCGCAGCTCAGGCGGTCGCGGAGCGCCGCAGCTCCGCCGTCGAAGGCGGAGGGTCTCACCGGGGGAAAAGGGTCGTCCTCGCTCGATCCCCTCGCCCCTCTCTGTCACAGAGAGGCGGGGGAGGGCTGGGCCCCTCCCCGCGTAAAGATGGACAACGGCAAATGGAGGCGGAAGCGGCTTATTTGAAGGGCGGAGATGGCGGAAATGGTGGTGGAGACGTGGGTTTGAGGGCAGTTGTGGGTCGAGTGGAGAGGTGTTCGTGAGTCTTGGAGGAGTGCGCGGGGGAAAGGGAAGAGTGGGGAAGACTGTGGAACGGTTGGCGAAGGAAGAGGTGATCGGAGGAGGTGGAGAAAATTGAAAGGGGGAGACTTCCGCGCGAGGTGGTGATCGTGGGGAAAGAGGCGGACGGGAGGTTGACGATGCAGCTCAACCGTTGGATCTGGAGATCCAACGGTTGATAATTGGGCGCTGAAGGACGGTGCTGATGAGATCGGGGCGATGCGAACGAAGGTGGATGGAGCGGCCACGTGTCGAGCTAGCGTGAGTGCGCTAGCAGACGGCTTGGATTAGAAATTAGGGTTGATCGAGCGGCCGAGGAAAGAGGCGAACACAGCGGTTGAGATGGAAAGTCGGGGACACGATCGGGCGGTATAGGAACGGCCACGTGGCATGTCGAGGGAGCGGCGCGAACGGATGGCTCAGATTGGAGGCGGAGAGGATCAGACGGCTGAGGGTTGAGGCGGGTCGTGGAGGGGCCTGAACCGTTGGATCAGGAGCAGATCCAATGGCTCAGAACGCAGGCGGATAAGACAAAGGGGCCGGGCCACGTGGCTCACCCAGATTGGGCCACGTGGCCCAATCAGATTATTCAGGAGGTTTTTCTTATTTTTGAGGGCCCTATTGGCCGAATTTGGGAAAACTCAAAACATGAAAGTTGTAGGTCTTGAAGAGATCTACAAGTTTCATGTTGACCAAAACTCGAAAAGAGATCGAACAAGGGCCCAAAATATTTTTGAGGGTATTTTTAAGTCTAAAAATACCACGAATTTTTGTTTTGTCATTTTTTATGGTTTTTAATTTATTTAGGACTCTGTTAATTATATGACATTAACAGGGATTTATTGACAAAACCTTAAGCAAGGGGGTTAATTATCATAAATAAAGATGATGAAACTGAGGTTCATCAAGGATGCAATATAGGGAATTAAAATTCACACTAAATGATATGCATATATGAAAATGTACTAACCATATAGCTCTACTAGCGGGAATTATTGATTTAAAATTTGACTAAGTCGATCGATCTACAATGCATATAGTTAGTGAAATGTGTGGCCTAAAAACTACGAGCACAACCAAAAATAAATTACTAAGCTATCATATGTGCACCTAATTTCTATGCCACTCAAGTTAGCTCCCAATCGCGCAGAAGGGGTTGAAACAAACCGGATACACCACATAGAGTCCGGTCCAAAATTATTACAAAATCCAAGGTTCAGAGAGACCCTATAAATGATGTAGAAAATAAAACGTAATATAAGCTCCCTCTCTCTCTCAGATAATAAAATAATATTCTTCTCCGCATATCCTTCAATTTTGTCCAAAAAACGCTTCGGCATATATGCAAAGAAAGAACTTTCAATTAGAATTTTAGCGAGAGAGAAATGCAAATGAAATTAAAGAAAAATTAAAGCAAAAATAAAATGCAAAACATTAGAAAATAAAAAATGACACATAAATTAACGTCACAATAATTAATTACAGAAATTAATCTAAAACCCCAAGAATATGTTGTTCTTCGACAATGGCACCATTTGATGAACATGTATTCCACCTCTTTTAATTATGTTATTTTGTAGTGTAGGAGATGAGAATCGGTTCGTTGAAAATCACAATTCTTGAATATTGTGGAGAATGTTTACTTGGCAAGTCTACCAAGGTCGAACATTGGGAACGGTGATTTTTAGTGTGTGGTTCTAAATTGATTTAAATAATTAATTAAATGATATGTTACTTTCTGTGTCGAGAAATGAAATGCAATGAAAGAGATGCAATGTAAATAAAATAAACAGAGATGATAAATAAGCACATAATCTATGATTTTTTTTATTCCAATAAATAGTTATCAGTTATTCCTCAAATAATACCACAGATCAACAGAGAGTGATTCCACACACACACACAAACACGTATACACACATCAAATCCTGATTGCAAACTAAAGATCGATTCCTTAGTCCTTGCAAAATGTTAGGTCAATGATAATTTTGCTCAGATATATTCCTCAAGAAATGGTCAATAAATCCAGCAAATCATCCTAAGTTAAGCTCTTGCAAAAATAGAACAAGTTCCTCAAATGAAGCACAAATGTATCTCAAGTTAAGTTTGCAAAACTCCTCAAATAAGCTTCCAAATTTAATCGGGATCTACTGTGATTTAATACTCAAGAAATATTAAATCAATTAATTTTCTTTTCAATAAACCCCTTCACAGATTAAATCCTCAAATATTATCAAAAATAATACAAGAGAATTAATCAAATGTGAATCTCCTCATCGAATCCCTACAAAATAGATCATTTATTTTCTCAATATAGAGTAACACAAAGTGTCAAAAATCTACCTACATATATCAAGAGGTTTAGCAATTTATAATCATTAATAAACAACTTCAGATATGTCCACAAGATATATAAAAATGATAGTGCGTTCAACGAGCTTCTAAATGACATATTTTGCGCAAAAATTGGAGCTCGAATGAAAAGTTTGTGAAATAAATAAATTCTAAGGATTAAAATGCAATAAAATTAAAGTTTTTCTTCTACATTAAGATCGCGGAGGACTTATCTGTAATTATGCAAAGTTACCTGGGTTTTTTTTGTAATTTTCCCAGACAGGCACATGACATACACGTGGCTTTCGGGTGTAGGGATCTTTTCATGATTCTCTGGAAGCATAGGGATGCGAGTGCAATTTTCCTATAAGAGCACCGGGTCACGTGCTTGGTCAGGTTCGACAGGCGAGGTAGAGGCTCGGGTCGCCGAGCCTTAGCTATGATCCCAGGGCGATGCATCGGGGTCTGAGGCTGCAGCTCAGGGCTCCTTAGCCTGCACGTATCGTGGTGAGGTGATGCGGGGTCACCTGAGGTTGTGCGACTCGGGCGGTCGAGATGACTGTTGTAGACTCCCCTCAAGTGCTAGATTAGATGGCTGGGACTCCTCGGATGCAGATGTTGTTGGATCAAGATCCAAGGGAATATGCTTCTCCTTCCTCATCCTTGGGCGGCGGTAGGAAGATTGGTCTTCAATGAGTTCCCTAGAGCGCCACTGATGTCCTACAGACATGTGTGAGTTTTGGAAAACTATAAGGAGGCTTGGTGAAGAAGGTGGTGGTGTCCTTACATTAATGGACATGGGACGCGAATCGTTACAATTTAAAGATTGAGATTCATTCTGAGATCGAACCCATAGATGAGGATCAAAATTGTAATTTACCCAACGTTTTAAAATTTATACATTCTTAAATCATACGCATACATTTAACTCGATTTTTCTAGAATAAAGCTGTGGACAGTAAATATAATATATACAGGGGTTGCAATCTAATTATGATGTCTGTAGGGTATACAAGTGCAAAAATCCACCTTCTTTGGTCCCATCAACTCAAGTAGAATGTGGGTAGAAGCGTGTCTAGGTCCGGATCCGGCTACGGCTGTTCCACCCTCCCCGCCCCCCACCTTCTTCCCGAGTCCTCGGCAGCGGCAGAGGAGGCGAGGTCAGCTCGCGCCATTTAGGGTTTCTGCCAGAGGAGAATATACACGTCCTGTGATGTGAGTCGTCTCCCTTCCCTCTCCTCCTCTCTCTATCAATCGATCGCTCCATCTCTATCTCGGAGTTTTGATGATTACTATCTCTCCCGATTTTTTTGTTCTTCAGAGTAATTAATACTGTTGCTTCTTACTTAGTCGGGTTGTTGCTTCCGTTATCCTATCTTCTTATGTTCATTCTCCTCGATCTGGTGTGATTTTTATTCTATGTTTTGCCGAACATTTGACTCTTGGGACTGCGGCTCCTTTTTTTTTAAATGATTCAATTTAGGTAGATTTTTATTCATGCACCTGTCTGACCAGTATAAATATCCGCATGACGTAAAACCAAAATGTTACCAGTCGTTTTTGAAAGAACGCAAAAAATTGTGGAACTGCTTACAGCACATATAATCTTGATTAATTGGCTGCAACATGAAAAAATGCTCATTGGGTTTGAACCGTCCGGCTAAAAGAACATTCATACCGATTTTCTGAATGTTTCATCCGTTGTAAATGCCTATCTCGACTGTAGAGCCCGTGGAATTGATTCACTCACTTGTACTTAGTGTCTCTTCTTTATAGTGAATACACTCGGAGGCATTTTCGTTGTTTGCCATCAATACACTATAATTGAATTAGATCCTTCATTTTGTGCTCTTTTGTCTTGGGCATACTGCCGACACACTCCAATACTTTGTTAATTATATTGTTAACCTAGAAAGATATGTTTTATGAAGAGAAATCGAACAAGCTCTTTGAACTTTAGATTCTCTTGAACTTACCTTTAAACAAAGCTTATTTGTTTGGTGTTTGAACACCTCCCTTCGATGCATCTGCAACTTCTTTCGATATGTCTGAGAATTGAGAGCATCATTAAATAACTGCTTTCAATATGTCTCCCATATTTTTTCCCAAGAAGCCAAAGGATGACTCCTCGGGATTAGTAGCAATCTAGAAAATTTAATAAGAAATGTAGAGTTAACAATCTAGTGCAAAGCATATATGCTCTTAACGCAACCCTCTCGAGTCTAAAGTGATTGCAACTCCTTAGTGCCTTCTATTACATTCTCCGGGTAGCACCCAACACCGTTGAACCTGGCATAGTTTCTTTCTTTGTACGTAACTCAGAGTAACACCAATTCTGATGCAGATAAAAAATCCAGCGGTGGAAAAATATTTTTGACGGTGGAAAATTTATTTGATGGAAGAAATTTAGAGAGGAGAGGAAGAAAGAGAAGAGCGCACTGGTTGCACGTGATTTTGAAGATGAATCGCATAGATCGCGTGGAGAGAAAGAGAGCGAGAGAGCAAGGGATAACTCTTAAATTTTTATATATTCTGAATTGCTTAAAAAAGTGAATACCATCCTCTTTATATAGGAGAGGTGTGTTACAAAAATGGAAATAAGATAACATCAAATCAAATAAAATCTTAACTGACTCTAACAGACTATAATTGGCTCACTAACTAATTTAATCTACAATAAATATTGAGATTACAATCAATCTTAATTTACTTAATGTAAATAAAAATAGACGAATAAATAAACTAATCAATTAGAGACGACTATTCCTAATTTTGAAAATACCCAAATCCACAATTTGCTTCGACACGTCAATTCGGGAATAATTGCATCAATTCTCCACCGTTTGAAAAAAATCCGTCTCATGACGAATTGCTTGAGCTTCAATTATAGTTGGAATTAATTGATCGAAGTTTGATCTGTTGATTTTCGCCATTACTTCGTTACCTTCTTTACGACCCTCAACATTTCTTTTGTAATTTCTTTGAGGAGAAGCGTCGAACTGCAATTTGTTTACGCCTTCAACTAAACAAAAAACCATAACATAAGTTTTCATCCAATTTGCCCCTTTGATAAAAACTTTTGGAGGAGGGGGTCGCTCGTAATTTTTCGATAACAATCTCAGCTCTTTGTATTTTGACATTGGAGATCCGATGGACATAAAGTCCCTCTACTTTCCACAAGAGATGTGTTCCCAACCCCTTATAGGGTTCCTCGACTTCGCTGGCGGTGAAATCCCAACAAGGGATGGTGGCTACAGGAGTTTCGGCTGATACCACGCGGGCAGAGCATTAGGTGGTGGCACCGAGCTAGGCGGAGGCTGCATAGATCATGCATGTTTGGCCTGAAGTGGTAGTTGTTGGGCTCAGAGTTCAATCGATGGTGCCAATCCTGCCTCGTAATGTCCCATCGTGGTGGGCGGCGACTAGGGATGGGTCCTCCAGCTTGGGCGGAACTGAGGTTGGTAGTGAAACCGTAGGCGGTGTTGGAGGTGACGGTTTGAAGACTTCTTGGGCAACAACCTGGAGATTTTCGATGGAGACTTTCGGTTCTTCAAATGCCTCTAGATTGATGGCTTCGCAAGGAGGTTGTTGTGGCTCGAAGCCCTTGCGTTCAATAACTGTGATGGCATCGATCTTTGTCGAAGATTGGTCATGTATCTTCATTGTTTTGTTGTGCAACAATTGTATCAGTAAAATATTCTTCATGACTGAAAATACCTTCATTTTCTCGTTCAAAATTGAGTTGCACAGAACATGCGACGATTTGATTTTTGTTGTTGACGAAGGTTTTTTCTTGATTAATGTGTCCAACCACCATTGAACTTTCATGCTTGATAGGAGATGATGCTTGAACCTTTGTTGTCGTAAACATGATCGGTGGGAGAGGCGACTCAAATCGAACTTCAAACGCCAATAATCAACACGATCATCGAATCCTAAGAACGATTCGGTAGCCTGTCTCTGATACCAAATGATGCAGATAAAATCCAACGATGGAAAAAATACTTTTGACAGTGGAAAATTTGTTTGGTGGAAGAAATTTAGAGAAGAGAGGAAGAAAGAGAAGAACATGTTGGTTGGGGATTTTGAAGACGAATCGTGGAGATCGTGTTGAGAGAAAGAGAGCGAGCAAGCGAGAAATAAATCTTAATTTTTCATATATTCTGAACTGTTTGAACAAATGACTTCCATCTTCTTTATATAGGAGAGGTGCCATTACAAAAATAGAAAGAAGATAACATCAAATAAAATAAAATCCTAATTGACTCTAACCGATTTTAATTGACCCACTAACTAATTTAATCTACCATAAATATTGAGATTACAATCAATCTCAACTGATTTAAGATAAATAAAAATAGATGAATAAATAAAACCGATCAATTTACTTTGACCTGTCAATTTGAGAATAATTACATCCGATTCCCAGTTTTTATTTATGGGAAGCCTACATCACGACAAGATGCCCTTTGTAACAAGGTTTCCTATATTGACATTCCACGATTTCAGCAAGATATTGATGGATAGCACCTAAGGTAAAACAGATTGTCCAGTAAATTATCATTTTAATGGATTCAATATCAATAATTGTAGTAGACCAACACTTTGTGGTTACAAAGTGTAATTGCTAATAAAGAATAATACATGTTCGTGTCTCTGCTAATATTCCAAATAAAAAAAAACAAATGGAGGGCAAAGAGTTTATGAAACATTCGTTAGAGTAAGTAGAATGCGGAGAACAGATAGAAGCAACAAGATAGAGAATGCGATATTGCTCGTCTGGATAATATCAAGTAAAAAGAGCTTTTTATGGGTCATACTTGGTTTTAAGGCCATACAAAATCAGACCTTAGTACGGGCATCTAGTCATGTTCTCAAAAAAGAAACAAGAAACTTAATGTCCTTGTGGAAGTATTTGAATGAAGGATAAAATATTGATGTTAAGAGAGTTTGGCATAAAAAAGGAATAGCGACCTCATGAAAAATGCCTTTGAAGTAAAAAAAGTCCACTAAAGAGAGTGCCAAGGCATTGAAAGTCAAAAGTGTCAATGCATTGAAAATCAAACATGTCTATGAATTCAATAATTACTCAGTGCAATTGTTCATTGGAAGACAAGGACGAATTAAAAATGTTTGATGAAGAGTGTAGTACTTCTCAATTTGAGGATACTTCGGAATAGATCGGCGGCAGGAGGAAGATGCCTCAACATGTTTCCAATGTGGAGATGTGATTTTGAAAATACGAACAAATA
This sequence comes from Ottelia alismoides, assembly GCA_037367405.1. Lineage (NCBI taxonomy): Eukaryota > Viridiplantae > Streptophyta > Magnoliopsida > Alismatales > Hydrocharitaceae > Ottelia > Ottelia alismoides. Next base: position 20,224 of record JAZKJV010011116.1, on the reverse strand, counting down.
AACATTGATGTACATGTATATAGATCAATTGCGATGGTATATGAATGTTATACGTGTTCACATAGGAGAAATACATGTGCACAAGAGGAATACTTGTGCACAATAGGCGCTGGAAAAGTAGTTTACTGGAAAAATGTACATATGTGTAAGCAAGTTATGCCGATGCACGGCATTTGGTTAGGTGACAATGAAGATGGAGTAAGCAAAATCCAACCAGAAAAGCAGCTAAACTTTTATATCTGATCGATGTAAATCAAAACAAAATGAATCTAAGAATAAAGATATTATTGGAACGTTACTTACATGTATATTTCAGTGTTGAAGAAAGATCATTGTATTAGCGAAAAAGCTTCGATGAAGCTCAAGCTTTATATAAATGAAGACGAGAGAAAGAAATTTAAAGAAAAGACAGAAATGAAGATGGAGTATAAGTTCAAGAATAAGATCCAGAAGAGATGAAAAATAAGAGATTCTGAGTCATTCTAATAAATATTTTGAAAAAGATATATGTGCCTTATAACTCATAGATTACATTGCATCTTTCCTCAATAATAGGATGCCAACACATAAACTGACTAATATAATAATCAGCTGGCTATTGGGTTTGCACAATCGAGTAGCCTTTCAAGACGTCTACCTCTTTTGCCGAACCTTCTCTTTTGAGCGAACGATTGTCTAACACCTGTCAAAGACTAACTAGTTTTAGCAATCGTTCGCCTGAGCAAGCATTTGGGCAGTCAACTAACTTTCGGTTCAAACGACTAAATGAAAAGTGAGTCAACTTCCGGTTTCCAGAAAGCCATTGATTTTCTTTTTCTGCCGACTATTTATATTTTCAATTGACTAATTTTCTTACAAGTTGACAATCTTATTGATCAGTCAACGACTGATTTAGATAGGAAGTTTATTTTCTAAACTCGACTAAATATTTCAATTGTTCACTATGTTACCGACCGACTCATTGATTTCCAGCCGACTAACTTTGATGTTTAACTAACTAATTATGGAGAAGTTGGGCATGTCCTCAACGTCACAGCCTCTTTTTTCTCAAAAACAGTCATGGGGAAGTTAGTTTCTTATGAGCCAATGTGCCTTTTTAGGAACCAATTTCATGCCTCCACACTCTTCAGGCTTAGCAAAAGGGACTTAACATATAGGCTTAGCAAAAGACACTTAACATATTGGTTTTCGATACTAATTTGCTTTCCACTCCTATCTTTCTAACCATAAGAGAAAGCGTTATTCTCATATTCTTACTCCAATATTTGAGAAGAAAACAATTTTGCACTTTTGTGCAACATAATTTTCAGTGCACTACAAAAGTTTTGGAAGTTTGTCCTAGACCTCATCATTTCATTGCATATTTTATTCGAGTTTATTAAAGCAAGTTAAACTCTATTGTATGAGGTGCTCGGACTAAGAGAGCCCTCTTAGATAAAAAGAGAAATTTTGACTCTAGTGATTTCCAGAGTTTCCTAACGTATTGAGGTTGAGATTTATAAGGGGATACATTGAAGTTGAGTTGCCATTGTAAAGCAACCTGTATAGTGTAGATTCAAGATATCTGGTTATTGAAATCTTGAGTGGAAAAGACTTTGGTTGAGGATTATATTCGGTTAGGTTCCTTGAAAGAAATCTGTGATAAACATATTACTCGTGGGTATTTGTTATGGTTATGATCCACAGGTTGCTTTCGCACAGTGAAAATATGAATAGAATAAGGAGGAAATGAAGATGTACATAGGTACTAGCTAAATCAAGATACTTGGATTGGTCATGTATTTACTATGTGAATTAAAGACGCATAACTTGGAAGTTGGAATACATGTATTGAGGTATACAGTTTTTTATTCGCTTCATATCTTTATTCTTATGTTTTGGTTTGAATCGATCTCAATTTTGAATTTTGGTTGGTTGTTTAGTCGGATTTTTCTTGTAGGAAGCCCTGTCACCCACATCTATGCAAAACTAATATCCCAAATCAATGCACAATTTACATCTCCTTTTCCCTTAGTTGAACGCAGTGATCTTGTATAACTTGTTTATACATTGATACTCCTGCCGAGCAGTGGAGGTGGGCATCACTATGGTTGCACACTCTTTTTACCATAAAAAACACATTGGTAACCCACCAAACAATTTACTTTTCCAGTACCTTATGTGTGCACATGTATAACCTTCATACACTGTATAGTTACTTTATATAATTCTACATTGTCGTCTCTCTGTTCCTATGTTCTCATCATGTTGTTGTGTTCTAAAAAATTGATAAAGCCTTCTCTCGTCACATGTCTATGTGAAGTCTCTTGAGAGTGAAGAGACGGTCTTTATCAAACATTTTGAATTTTTTTGTCAGTTAATAAAGATAACGTACCCACTTAATGGTCTAGTGGTAGTACAGTGTGTCTACCACACAAAAGATTAGGATTCAAATCCCACTCTTGTAGGGGTTGCGTTAGGTAGTCGACGATCGGCGTAAAAAATAGTCAAATCTTTCAACATGGATTTGAGCAAGAATCCATGTAGCCGACCCTACTTATAATGGGAGAAGGCTTAACACATTTTTAGTTAATAAAAGATAACGATGTACTTTCTTAAATTTAGAGTTGTAGCACCAAGTTCGAACTGATCCCTATCGTCCGAATGTTCCCCTCTGTGATGCTTCTTTCTGGACCAACTAAGATTTAGTCCTTAAACGAGTAGTATACAGTTCAATTAAGATAAACCAAGTCAAGTCACACATCCATTCCCATAAATGAATTACTATCCATAGTAGAGTGACATTCAATATATCAAAAGATAAATAAGAATGCTTAATAAAAGTATTACCTAGTGGGATTCAAATATGAAAGCAATCAGGTAGCTAATTTGAGAATAGTCATCTATAGTTCTTGTAACAACCTTTAAATAATCTTCTAAGAGTCTCCTAATACTTTACACTTACACACAAATGTGAAGGACAAGGAAAAGTGTGCCTAACATGTTGAGGGAAAGGAATGGATTACATTATGAGAGGCCATAGGGTTCTTTTATATAGGAGAGGAACCTATTGGGCAACTTACAGGAAGAAGAAAAATGGAATAAAAAATAAGAAACAATAGTAAAGATAACTAATATCTCAACACTCCCCCTCAAGCTGGAGCGTAGATATTAAATAGACTTAGCTTGGAACAACATCTCTGGTAAGGTCCTCTCATTAGGGCCTTTGTAAGTACATATGTTGTCTGGCCTCCAAAGCTGACATGCGTAGTGGCTATAAGACCCTTCTGTATCATGCACGAGTGTAGTGACAATCCAACTCTATGTGCTTTGTCCTCTCATGAAAGGCTGGGTTGTTGGTAATGAAAAGAGAAGCATGATTATCACATTAGAGGTGCATGGGAAGATGCACATCTATTGTCAGATCAGTAAGGACAGATCTGACCCACATCATCTCTGTGCTAGCCTGCACCATGACCCTGTATTCCGACCCAGCACTTGATCTGGCAAACACAATCTGCTTCTTACTCTTCCATAAAACAAGAGAATACCCTATGAACATAGAAAAGCCTGATGTAGACTTTCTACCTTTGGACAACCAACATAATATGCATATGCACATGCTATAACTTAGAGAGATGTGCCTCTGCTGAAAAGAAGTCCAGTACCAGGTGAAGTCTTCAGATATCTCAGAATCACATGGAATGCATCCATACGTGCATGCCTGGACTGCTCCATAAACTGACTCACTTTGCTTATGACAAAGGATATGTCAGACCTGGTAATAGTCACATATAGTAGCTTGCCAACAAGCTCTATGTACCTCCTTTTGTCGACCTCCTCAGTATCATCATCATAGAGCTTCATGCTAGGGTCAAGAAGAGTAGTAGCAGGTCTGTAGTATGTCATTCTTGTCTCTGAAAGAAGATCTATAACGTACTTCCTCCGGGTCATCACAAGACCTCGCTGGTTCCTTGCAAACTCTAGTCCAAGGAACTAACGTAAATGTTCAAGGTCCTTGGTCACAAACTGTTGACCTAGGAAGCATGGCCTCAAATTTCGCCGAAATTCGACCGAATTTCGGTCGAATTTCGGTTTCGGTGGGTCACCGAAATGTGACCGAAATGGCCTATATCGGCCGAAATTTAGGGGCCTTAGTTCAAAAAACGACCGAAATGACCGAAATTTCGGTCGAAATTCGACCGAAATTCGGCCGAAATGTCGTTTCGGTCAGTCACCGAAACGAAACCGAAATCCGACATTTAAGGCCTTGCTAGGAAGTCCTTGGCACCCTGAATACCTTGCTCGTCATCCCCTGTAACATTAATGTCATCAACGTAAACAAGAATGACTATAGTACCTCTTTGGGTCCTCTGCACAAACAAGGAGTGATCATCAACTGATCTCACAAACCCTTGCTGCTCTATCAAGTCCGAGAGCTTTTGGAACCATGCTCTTGGACTCTACTTAAGGCCATAGATAGCCCTGTGTAGCATGCAAACTTTCTGACACCCCCCTCAGCAACAAACCCAGGTGACTGCTGTATGTAAACCTCCTCCTGTAAATCACTATAGAGGAAGGCATTCTTCACATCAAGTTGATAAAAGGGCTAATCTCGCGTCACAACAACAGAAAGTAGAATACGCAGAGATTCTTTTTGTAATTCTTTTCCATCGGAGGGTGTTTATGCATTTTTTTCTACTCTTTCAATAATGCACATTCTCCTCCACAAGTACTTCACGTTAACCTTTAGATTAAAGGATTTTTGGTGGGGGGAACTTGTGCAAAACTTCCTAAAACTATTTGATTCCCTTTTTTTGAACAAATACTCAATCAAAGAGAGACCCCCATCTCATGCTAGGGTTTGTACCTTCCAAACCCAAAGGTAGTGGAAGAGATTGCACACCCTACGAAGGTGGTTGCATCGAATCGATTGCTCCACCAATGGAGCTTTCACTGCATGTGGCAACGAAGATGATTGAGCTAGTAATAGTCCTGCATGAAAAGGTGAGGCAAGTGCCAGTGCTACATGGTCATTGGGTGACGATGACGTAGATGTCAGGAATATGGTTGCTTCAAGGTCTTCGGGCAACTGTGGTGGTTTTCTTCGCGAAACTGGTGGTGGCGGGGGTGGCCTTTGTAAGGGTAGTTCGGATCGAAGGATGAGTTTGTGGATGGGGGTTGATCAGTGAAGATGGTGCGTGCGAGTGTTAGTGGCAATGATGCTGATGTAAGCGAGCATGGGTTGTATCATCTTTGTTATGTTGAGATAATTGTTATCTTTATTATTGTTATCTTATTTTCTATTTCTTTTTTCTTTTTCCTGTAATTTGCCCATAGGTTCCTCTCCTATATAAGAGAAACCTAGGGCCTCTCATAATGCAATTCATTCTTTTCCCTCAACATGGTATCGGAGCGACGGTCTTAGACCAGAGTTCCCGTATCCCACCCTAATCTTACCCCGCCATCCTCGCGTCGTCGCAACCGACACTCCAGGTAGTCGGTAACAGCCAAGCCGCAGTGTAGGCTGCCTCCAGTCGTCGTCAAGGTCGCCGCCAAGGCCGCGCAAGCAGCCCTCCCAGGCCGTCGCCGACTCTCCCATGTGCCTCCATGTCCCTCCACAGCTTGATCTGCAGTCTGATTAGGTCTGATTTTAAATGGAAAACACGATTTCAGACATCTAAATCGTGTTTTCCAGTCCTAGAGAGCAACGACGATTGATGAGGATGGTTGTATGAGTCCAAGGCCCTAAATGTCGGTTTCGGTCACCATTTCGGTATCGACCAAAACAAAATTTTGATGGAATTTCGGTTATTTCGGTCATTTTTTGTACTAGGACCCCCATATTTCGGTCATTTCGGTCGAATTTCTATTTCAACTGGATATCGATATTCGATCGAATTTCGCTGAAATTTGAGGCCATGTATGAGCCTATACGTACAACCAATCCTCCATATGATCGTCTAGACTCGCTCATATCGATCTACTCTCCAATTGAGTTCCGTTGTTTGGCTACTTTTCCATCATGTCAGAGAATAAGGGTGATATTTTTTCATCCGAAGTCTTTAAGGTCCTAGCTCCCATCGTTCTATGAGTTGTGTTCCATGTAGTTTCTTACCCTCATGCAGTGCAACAACAAGGAGCACATCCTTACAGACCCAGAGCCAACGGATAAAACTGGGACAAATGCTCCTTGGAAGCAAGATGACGTGGATGCTCGTGTTTGGCTATGTGGGACACTTGCGATAGCCATGATATTCTGAACCAGCCCACCATCAAGGCGACGTGGGACACTTTGGCTTCCATCTATGCTCAAGCGAAGAATGAGGCCAAGATTCTTCAGTTACAGTTGGACATGTACAAGGCCAAGCAAAATGGCCATCCTCTGCACGTGTACTACAGTTCACTCCGCGACATGTTTGAGAAGCTACATATCTATATGCTTATTACATCTCTTGAGCGGTAGAAGGCATATAGGAACTCCACGATGGTTGGAGTTTTCATGGTTGACCGTGATACAGAGTATGATACAACACGTACTCAACTTCTCATTGGAGCTACCAAAGCTCCCATGGAGGAGGCCTATAACCGACTCAGCAGGATTATCATGCCTCATGCGACCACTCCTCATCCCTCGTCAGCTATGGTTGTTTCTCGTGGACGAGGAGTGACGAACCAATCTAGAGGACGCACTCCTAGTGACAGGGGTGGTAGACGTCCGCGTGGCCCTTGCTCCTTTTGTCGTCAACCAGGACATGTTGAGGATACATGTTATCAGAAGCATGGATATCATGTTTCTGGTCGCTTGATTGAACAGATTGAGCCATTGGATACTCTTTCTTCTCATGCAGATCCTCGCCTAGATGATATCGTCTCTCACATTCGAGAGATTATGACTCCTGCTGCATGAACCTCCACTACAGATACAACAACTGCAGCCAGAGCCTCTTCGAGCTCCTCAGGTATCGCTTATGCATTCACTGATAGTAATGGTGCAGATATGACATAGTGGATTATGGACTCAGGTGCTTCTCATCATCTTTGTGGAGACAGAGCACAACTGAGGTCCTACATGACCATACGCCCTGGTAGATGGGTTGTCATCAGTGTTGCAGAAGACGGTATTCGGTATTCAGTCGGAGGGGTCACTGAATAGAGAATAATCGGTATTCGGGCGACTATTCGGAATTATTCGATTTTGTATTTTTTAATATAAAAATTATTTATAATACATATATTCTTAAATTTTTATACATATATGGTCATTATTTAACTTGAATCTAAGATAAAAGTACCAATCAATATAATAGACATATAGAATTGGACATTTGTGACGATACCGTGGTAAAATGTAACCCATAAAAATTGAAAAACGAAAATAAAAAAAATAAAAATATGAAGAGTCAAACTCCAGTCGGCCTCATAGTCGGGCCAGTCGGCCGACTATTCGGTCGGACCGACTATTGCCCGACTGGAGGTCTATTCAGTCGAGTACCCCACCGCACCGCATAGTCGGACCGACTATTCGGGATAGTCAGCCGACTATTGCAACACTGGTTGTCATTGCCAATGACGACCACATATCAATTACAGGACATGGGGAGGTGCATTTGACGCTATCTACGTGTCTTCAGAATATTTTATATGCTCCTGACTTTCAGATGAATTTACTTTCCATTAGTCAGTTTACTAAGGATTTGCATTGTCGTGCATATTTGATCCATCTTCTCTTGTGTTTCAGGACATACTCACGGGCAGGTTGATTGGATGTGGTCGTGAGCAGCAGGACTCTACAGATTGGTCCAACCTCCTCATGTTGGCATTTCCACTATACCTACTGGACCAGTCTCTCCATATCTGTGTCACCTTCGTTTTGCTCACCTTCCTTTGTAGAAGTTATGTCATGTTCTCCCTCATATTTCCACGAGATCCTCCTTTCAGTATGAGGCATATCAGCTTGTGAAGCATCATCGCTCCTCCTTTCCATCACGTCAGAGTCGGAGCAGTTCCCAATAGTTTGAGTTCCTTCATTTAGATATCTGGAGTCCGAGTCATGTTCTTGATCACCAGGGACACCGTTTTTATCTTGTTGTTGTTGATGATTTTTCTAGACTTTCTTGGGTCTTTCTTTTGAAGAATAAGTTTGAGGTTGGTTCTGTGATCAAATATTTTATTAATGAAGTAAGGAATATTTTTTCCGCTAATGTCAAATATCTTCGCACTGACAATGCCTTAGAATTCTGCACCATACGACTTTCTGAGTTTCTTAGATCTCTTGGCATTGTTCACCCGACCTTATGTGCATATATTTCTCAGCAGAATGGTGTTGCTGAGCGCAAACATCGTCACTTACTTGATGTGACCAGAACCTTATTGATACATAGTCATACTCCTCACTCTTACTGGGGGTGATGATGTCCTTACTGCATGCAATTTGATGAACCGCATGCCCTCGTCTGTGTTGGGAGAGACAATTCATTTCTTGATTGCATTTCCCGAGAAGGATTTTCTCTCTCTTACACCTCGTGTGTTTGGATTTGTTGCTTTTGTTCATGGTGTCTCTCTGGATTGTGACAAGCTCTCTTCTAGAGTTGTCAAGTGTGTGTTTGTTGGCTACTCTCGTACCCAGAAGGAGTACCATTGCTTTGATCCGCTAAGGCGGAAATACTTTATCAATGATGTTGTTACTTTCTTTGAGTTTGTTATGTATTTTTCTCCTAAAGTGACATACTAGCCCCATCTGACTCTGACGATGAGGTCTACATGCCCTCCACCTCCTACTGTCGTTCCTCTGCCTCCCTCTACTCTTGCTCTACCACCACCTCCTCAATCACCACCACCACCTGCACCTACTCTTGTCTTTCCATCATCTCCTGTGACTCAGTTTTTGCCACGTGTTTTTACTCGCTGGTCTTGCTCGGTTCCCCCTGCTCACAGGTCTTGTCCGTCATCCAGCACACCTCATGTATGTAATGAGCACATTGTTTCTATTGATGGAACTACTGAGTTGTCTGTGCAGCAGGATTCTATACAGGATGAGCAGGTGCCCTCTCAAGAGGGGAACTCGCATGTTACGGACTTAACAGATGATCTTGATGTGTCGATTGCTCTACATAAGCCAAGACATAAGTGTGCTACTTATCTTCTTGCACCACAAGTTTTATTGAGCAGGCTGTCAAAGGATTTCAGGAGATTTACCTTGACACTATCAACCATGGAGATACCGCAGACATATCAGGAGGCTATACATGACAGACAGTGGAGGTTAGCCATGTAGGAGGAGATGGTCGAGTTACAGTCACGTGGTATGTGGAGTCTTGTTTCTTCTCTAGTTGATGCATCTGTTGGTGAATGGAAATGGGTGTTCACTGTGAAACACCGTGCGGATGGCAGCGTGGATCGCTATAAGGCGAGACTTGTGGTACATGGGTTCACCCAGACATATGGGGTGGACTATCAGGATACTTCCTCTCAAGTCGCCAAAAAAGAAAATCAAATCCTAATCCTATTGGAATGGGTTACCTTAGAGCATATTACAAAAAGATGATAAGGCTCATGATGCGTCATAACTTCCCATCGCCATGCATCTCATGCCATTTCTCTCCTTGGCTTCATCGAGTTCTGTGGCACACATTGAAAATGTCGCATCAACTTTTCAACCATGGTTTGATGGACGTCAATGATAATTTTGGGAGGATTGCAACATCGACATGGACTCCACTGTTTGCTCTGCATCTGTTCTTCTGGCATCAAGTCGTTCGAGTACACCCAATTTACGCACGAGGATAATGTATGGACGCCACCTTATGTCTCACATCTACGCTTTCAGCACATATTAAAGGATGCCAGAATGAAGCCATTGTGTCTCATGCCCGATGATTAAGCAACTCATCAGAAGATGAGTTTTTCAAAGCGACAGAGAGTTGATGTAGCTTAGAATTAGAATTAAGACTAAAATTAGGGATCTTATAAAATTAGGATTTTTTGTTCTAATAGAGTCAGTTATGTAATTAGGTTAGGTTAATTTAATTTGAGTCAATTGCAAGTTTGTTTAAATAAAGAGGTCGCTTGTGATGTCTAATTAGTTAGTTGGTTAGATATATTTTAGGATCTCAAATTAGGATTTGTTTTCTTTTTTTGAGCCAAACTTTTTGATTTTATTCTGTACCCTCACCCCTCTTATCCCCCCGACCGCATATCCATGCTTCTTCTTCACTAAATCCCTCACAACCACCGCGTTTTTTCTCCTTCTCCTCTCTCCAAATCTTTTTCCATCAAAATTTCCTGGTTGCATCCATGAGGTGTTTGCTAAATCGTCCTCATATCACTCACTATCTATGAAGAGGATAGGTAGAGGCAATGTAGCTATGCGTGTTTATGTGGATTATGAGTAGGGGATCAGAGATGTGAGGCATATGCTTGAGATCATTTATGTGGATTACGAGTAGGGGATCAGAGAAGCGAGGCATATGCTTTGATGCCACCATGGTTCTTCTTCGAGGTAGAAGACACCCTCCCTTGGAGTCGATCTATAGCCTATGTGTGTGTCGTGTTACTTTTCATCTTTTTGTGAGGATTTTTTCGTCGCCATCACCACCGAATTTAGAGGAAGAACCATCCTTGATCTTGTCAGTGCTTGCAAGCAAAGTCGGAGATGGTGCAACGACAACAACGATGGAGGCGTGGGAGGAAACAACTCTCTCCGTGTCGATGATCTCATTGGAAAAGTGGAGCAACACCGCGACGAAAGAGGTGGCATACATCTTGAGATTGAAGGCAGTGGAGAAAATCTCGAATCTCGAGTTTTGAAATCTTGAGGAATCTTTCCTTGTGGAAACTTGTCAATTGCGGAACTTGGAACTGCTACCACATTCTTCTTTAGTGAGGCATTAAGGATTTTGTCTCAAACTTTATGACCGAGCTTGTGGGAGGGTTCATGTCGGGTACGGGGTTTGACCTGTTTATGGGAGGCCTATCCCAGATCCACCTCTCGGTTCCAAGCTGAAGTTGGAATCAGTTCGGATCCCCTCTGCGGGTACTTGGATGGTTTTCCCGAATGATCTTATTTCTTGGGGGTGGCGGATGGATTGACAGAAGTTATGTTCCGGGAGATTCGATCCTTGAACCAATGTGACCCTCCATGTCTTCAAAGTCAGGCACAAGGAGTTGATCATTATCACTGATCGTCTTCCAGCGGATGCGGAGGTTGTGAAGAGTGTGGTGGCCATCGGCAACTTTGTCCAACCAGCGGGGTCAATGGTTCCATCTACTTCTTTTGGTTCAACCTGATGAGGAAGGGTAAGTGCCAGCTGGAAACGAATCGAAAACTTGTGCTCCGCAATCGTGTGGCGCAAGCATCGGGCGTCGGCTTGGCCATGGGGGCAAAGAAGGTGGTTTAGTGAAGATCCTCACCTAAAATATAAGGGTCTGATTGACCCGGAGAATCAGAGACCAATTAGATCTCTAATTGGGGATTAGTCTTATGATATTGTTCTACTTCAAGAAAATAATATGTAGGGGTTGAACTCCTATGGAGCTCGTTGGGATGCACATCTTTTTTTTCTGAATTCCGTACTCTGGATGCTGTGGGTAGTGAAGGAGGTGTGCTAATTGCATAGAATAGCAAGGAGTTCTTCGCTGCTGAACTGAAAGGTAGATTTGTTCTGACCGTGTTACCTCAGAACATACGAACGAACACTCCTATTTCCATTTATTGTTTGTACAGGCTCGTGGACCGATCCACCGGAGGGCAAGATTGTGGGCAAAGCTTCGGGACACACGTACAAATTCCTGTCATAGGTATGGTTAGTTGAAGGAGACTTCAACATCTCGCTACTCTCTTTGCATCGTCCTGGCTTACATGGAGGGCGACTCCCGTTATCACCAGACTTTTTAGAATTGGTGGCAGAATTGCAACTTGATGTTATCGATGCTATGGATACTTGGTATGCCTAGCGCAACTCCTGGTCCCATTCAAGACTGGACCCCTTTCTGGGCTAAGTTGAATTGATGGAGTTTTTTCCCCTTCCATCGGCCACCTCTCGTTAATGGTCCATGTTCGCTCACACTCTGTTGATCTGGGATTCAAGGGAGGGGATTGCACCTCCCTCATTCTTCAATTTTGAGCGATCCTAACTGTTGGAAGAGCATTTCCATGAGATGGTGGCTGAAAACTAGAGTGGTGTTGACTGCTCAGGCTCGATGGTGGCCCGTGTTGTCCAGAAACTGATCTCCCTACGAGGCAGACTTTGTTCTTTCAAGAAAGTAATCAATGAGAAACATGAGGCTCATCGGGATGTAACAGTTGCCACTATCTCCAGATTGTATAAGTTGTAGGATGAAAGGAATCTTCTTGGGGTGGAGCTAGAAGAGAGGGATACCGACCAACGAATCATACTGGACGAAGACAAGAAACACACTACGTGGAAATAAAGGTCCTGGCAGAAATAGATCAAAGAAGGAGATGCAAATGCGAACTTCTCACAGGGTCATGAGTGGCAGACGATGGCACAATTTGTTGCGTGTGATGGTGAATGACAGGCAGGTTGAAGGGGAGCATGTGATTGGTAGGGAACTTGCTACCTACTTCCACAGCTTCTCCCGTTGAGAAGTGTGCAGACCTTGGAGGAGGTTGGGCAGTGCTGCAACATCAGTTTCGGGCCCTCGGGAGAAACAACTAGAGCATTGTTTCACCCTTGAGGAGGTAAAATGCGACGTCTGGAGTTTGAATGCTGATGGTGCATCGAGCTCAGAGGGCTTCTCAATTTTTTCTATAAGGAGTTCTGGAGTAGTGGGCGGTGATTTCATGGCAGTTATGGAGGAGTTCGCTGTGGAAATGTGGGCTGCGATAAGATCAATAAGGCTTTATTATTCCTCCTTCCTAAGAAGGAAGCTTCCGAGCAGGTGGAGGATTTCTGGCCCTTTATCAAATGCCTTTTATCTTGTGATCGCGAAGGTCTTAACTAATAAATTGAATAATGTTCGAGATGATGTAATTTCCACGATCCAGTTCATGTTCATACCGGGAAGACAGATTGGTGATAGCTTGGAAATGGCTACGGAGATCATAGCTGATTGGAAGAGGCGGAGAGTAAGGGATCTTGTGTTGAAAGTTGATTTTTCTAAGGCCCATGACACGAGAGATCGACGATTTTTGTGGTTGGTTCTTGCGAAAGGGGGATTCCCAGATCGTTGGATTTCATTGATGAAAAGACGTGTTACGACCTTTTATTATGATCGTTGGATTTCATTGATGAAAAGATGCGCTACGAACTTTTACTATGTTCTTGTCAATGGGCATCCTAAGGTTGACCATTTCCAACCATAGAGGGGCGTGCATCTGGGTTATCCTCTTGAGTAAATTTCGTTTATCATAGATGCATATGTTCTTGCTTGTATGGTGACACAGGTGATACATTAGGCCATCTCAACGGGCTACTCCCTTGGTGACATATCTATCCCCTTTCAAGGTTTAAAAAGCATGAGGCGTATCAAGGCGTTTTCCCAGTATTGCCTCGACACGTAAGCCTCGAATCATATCGAGGTGTAAGCCTCAATCGTGAAAGAATTTTTTTCATAAAACATAATAATTAACCGTAATTGCAATTTTCAATATCATAATTTATGAATGCTAATAATTTATAAATGCTTATAAATGCTAATAACTTAAAATTCACTCTTTTTTTATGAAGGGCTTTTATTTGTTGCTTTTCAAATATCATATTTTTATATTTTACTTGTAAATGCTAATAACTTAAATTTCACTCTTTCTTACTAAGGGCTTTTATTTGTGGGTTATATTGTGCATTCATGCAAATTTGCCCAGAGAGCTACATATGTGGCCTCCTTTAAAAATCAGAAATGCTGAAAGGGAAAAGGCTACAATACGGTAGCTCAAATTTTTGAGGTGGAAGAAGAAAAAAAAGTACAAGAGAAGACCGCTTTTGAGGCGCATGCCGCGCATTGTCTCAAGGTGCATTTCTTGATTCGTTCAAGGCTAGCCTTTTCGAACAATGGTCCACACCAAACATCTAAGCTGCATGCCCCAACATGTTTAGGATGCACCCTTGAATCTAGTCATCCTTGCACCCATTCCTCATTTGTAGTCGGATCCAAACTAGTGTCTTGTTAACGTCTCGAAGCTGCCTGTTTCCGAAGTGTAGCTTCTCACTCTCTCAAGGGCATCATGTCTGACCGTGCAACCCTACGTTGGTATTGCTCGGTCAAAAACTACAAACCTCGTAAGAACAAAGCTATTAAACCCTAGAACTTCAATTTCTTTTTGTTGTGGTGGAAATTGTATTCCCAAGAAAAGGACGTATTTTGTGCCATTTACTATAATGCCCTTCAGTGAAACTTGTTTATGAAAATGTTAAAGTTGGAAGGGGCCTGGTAAGAAAGGAATATTTAATTGAAGAGGTAGAAAATTGCAGCTCTATTTGTCCAGAAGAACTGTAGAACATCCAAGTTGACTGTTATTTCCATTTGTTTTCCACTTTCCAACTTGGCATGTGCATTGTACAAACAGTTCTTTAATCGAGACAATCACTTCTTTGGATTCTGATTCGTTTGTGATATCATAGACCGGCTTTTCATCTCTTAGAGAGTACTTTAAGAATCTGAAAGTTCTACTTGTAGTAAACCAAGATGTCCGCAAGAGGATATCCCGAGGGAAGATCAATTCAAGCTCCGGAATGATGCGTCATGGTCCTGCTCCTATTCTTGCCCCCCTATTCGGCACCCTATAGATCCTCCTCTGCCTCCTCCGGAGATCCTGGAGAACAACTTGGCTGTTCAAGGGTGCAGAGATGGATAAATTGCTAATGGAAAATCGCAGGCTAGCAGCAACTCATGCAGCTTTGAGACACGAGCTCCTTGCCGCACAACAAGAAATGCAGAGAGTTCAGGCTCGTGCTGCCGAAGTGCAAGCTGAAAGCAGTGCTCAGCTTCGAGGTATAATGGACAAGGTCTTGAAGATGGAAGCTGATGCCAAAGCTGGTGAAGTGGTTAAGAAGGATCTGCAACAAGCACACATAGAAGCTCAGGGTCTTGTTGCGGCAAGGATGGATCTGTCTGCCCAAATCGAGCAGGCTACTGATGAACTGCAGAGAATGCATTCGAACATCAAAAAATTGCCTGAATTGCATGCCGAGATTGACGGGCTCATGCAAGAACATCAGAAATTGCGGTAAATGTCACATGGAAGTTCTCTTGCCTGGCCCACTCATGTGATGGTTAGCTTACTGGTATTTTCTTTCCTGTGCAAAGTGCCACTTTTGAGTGTGAGAAAGGAGGCAACATGGAACTTGTGCAGAAGATGCATGCTATGGAGAAGAACCTGGTTTCGATGGCAAGAGAAGTGGAGAAATTGCGCAATGAAGTGCAGGATGCCGAGAAGAGGGCGCAAAGTAATTGCATACTTTCGTTATTTTCTATTTATTGTTTATATTAGGTTTTGATTAAATAATTTTTTGTATGTGTAGCCCCTACGCCAAACCCATACCAGAGCCCCTATGGCGCAACAGATCATTCTCGCAACCCCAGCCAGGATGCTGGCTACGGTCAATCTCACAACCCTGGTCCAGATGCTGGTTACGGTCAGTCTCGCAACCCCGCGCAAGATACTGGCTATGGCCAATCTCGCAACCCGGGGCAAGATGCTGGCTACGGCCAGGGTGGTGCATATGCAGCTGGAATATATGGTCAAGGTGCAACCTATGCAAATGGTGGGTATGGTCAAGCTACGTCAGGAGGTCACTCCGATCCATATGGCAGGGCTGCCCAAGTTCAGATGGGCAATACCATTGATGAGAAACTATACAGTACGGGTGCCGGGGAAAAAGCTAATCCGTATGGTTCTTCTTTGGCGAATGCTGCATATAATAGCGCACAGGGTGCAGCAGTTGCTGGTTACAATTCTGGAATGGTTGGTGCTACAAGCTTTGGGACAGGTGCATATGACTATGCCCGATCTTCTGCGGTCGGTGGTTCATATGATCCTTCTCGTGGTGCTGCCAATGCTTATGAAGCTGCGAGAGGAGCTGCCGCAGGAGGGAGTGCAACCAGACCTGGTGAGGGTGTATATGGTTCATACAATACCTCTGCGATGGGTGCTACAAACGTGTATGGTATGTATGAAGCTGCAAGAGCCGCGCAAATGCCTATACAAAGGTAGAACTTATATTGGATTGTGTTGGTTTTTCGTGGCCATCCCGTGGATCGGATCAGTTGAACTGAAGAACCTGAAGCCTTGTGAGGACACCTTGCAACAAAATGCACTCAGATGCATGTATGACCTATTCGGGCTCCCTATCTCCGCATTGGCACGTATTGCGTAACTGTAAGAATTACTTAGCGTGTTAGGTAGTAGAAATCGAAGAGGTTCCCAAGGATTACATGGAGAAATTCGTTGGGACTTTTGTTAGCCTCTGAAGGATACTGAACTGTTCTTGCTTAACATGTTACTGGATTTCTTTTATGTTTTGATGAATATCTTGGTTAAATTTGTAGAAGCGCTGATAAGTTGGAAATGAGCTGAACTTTCATTATGGGCATACGCTTGTGGGCTTTTGAAGGATTGTCAAAGTGTGAACCTAGAGAAGTGAATTAATTGCGATACAACAATGCAGGTACTTGATCGATACAGATTGAAATCAGACATTACCACATTGCTTGATTGCAGTTAGGGCTTTGGGAGATGTGCCGTCAGCTTCCGCCAGGTATGTTCGAAGTTTGCGCGTATTGTACTACATTTTCACTTTTTCTTCTTTCATTTTATTACTCAGATTTTCGGGTGCTTGTAGGTGATTGAAGTTATGTTTTTCCCTCTCTGGTTGCACACCTAAATGTTGTTGAAACTTGTCATTCTGTTTCTATTTAGGAATTTATTTTTGTTTCTTTTAATGTTTTTAATCATTTTGAAAGTGAGAAGCAAAGGGTTCCATGAACATGGATGCATCCGTCATGATATTATTCTTCATTTTTTTAAATAATGCGCGTCAAAGAACTTAGAGAAATATGGAGGATTAGATCTGTAATTTGAGAACATCTAATCTTATTAAATTTTGGATGATAGATGGTCAATCCAAAGGTCCCCGGTCGAGACTATATGCCCTAACACCTTCAGCATCCAAGTAGGTGTTATTCTCCATGAAAATCATTTATTCTCCTTTCTTCTGCTCCTTGAAGTCCACTAATGCCTCAACGAAGTCAATCTATCACCCGTCACTGCCTATGACTGCAGAGTTACACTCCAATACAACTATAAATTCAATGTTCTTCTTACCTTTTTTTTCTCATGCTCAAAGATGTGGCAACTGTGTTGAAATATGGTGGGAGACTTCCTAGGATGGTGCTATTTGCATCATCTCCATAATCGTTCATCCAGCGGCTGTCGGGGCCTTGGTCACCACGATATTTTATTAAGTGCTATAGGACACATTTATATTCCTTCACTCTACGTGAGCTATACTTGCGTAAAAGAACATGGACACTCATTTTCAATTTGGAGTGATATTTGTCCTTAACTGCAATACCGATTTGTACGCAAATTATCAAGGACCTGAATCAAATTGGACTCCATGTAATTCAAATTAGAATAAATCTTGCCCTACTATTTGCCTTCTCTTATTGTTCACATGACATAATTTCCTCCTCAGTTGGATTTTCAGATAAAGTTGGACCCAATTTATATATGATGGAGTGGATACTATCACGAATATGCCAATGTATAACTCTTCCTACTCAGCAATTCATAATTGATACCATTAAGGTACTCACTTTTTCTTCACCTTTACGACAGTAGTCTTGCTTGGCATTTTTATTTAATCAAATAAATGAAAGATGGGTATAAGATTATGCAATTGGATGCTTTAAAAAAACCCCAAAAAATGGTGTAAGTAGATTATCAATTAAAAAGCTGATGATAAAAGGGCATTTCAATTTAATGACATATAACTACGGTCAATAGAAAAAAACTTTTTTAAAAACTTCATGGTTAAGATATTAAGCAACAAAAGTGACGCAAACTAATAATACTTATTTCTTTATGTAATAATGCTTATAATCAACAAGTATAAGTGCGATTTATTTTAAAACTAATGATATGTCAAAGACAAGATGCTCCTTAAAAAATACCCACGACATTGAACATCCCTTTTATCTAATTAATGCTTAATGACACGATCAAAGTAATGATCAATTTTTAAATTGATCAATAAATCAACGTAAAAAATAAATACAAAATAAACAGTTACATTTTTTAATAAAAGAGTGGGATTGTGACAATAACTGATCTGATCATGCACGACAATACGTGAAAAAAACCCATCGATTAAAAAATAGGGCACGAGTGGGACCTATTACCCTATTAGGGTTTCAGAAAAAACAATAGATGGTCTCAGCGGCGAGGACTTGATCGGGGCAAGGGCAACGTCGTCGGAGCTCGAGCTGGTAGTTGTAGAGCTCGAGTTGGTGGTTGTATGGGCAGTGAGGAGTGAGGTTGTGAGGTCTTTGATACCATTTAAAGAACTAGGTACACCGTTAATATTACTTCCGTGACATTTCGTGGGCCCTAGGCAAAAGAAAAGAATGTACCCTTAACAATTTTTCGGGGACCAATGTACTCATATGGAATCCCATTAAATTTTGGGCTTTCACGGTGAGTTGTTCACCTTCAATTCCTTAAGGGCTCATTTTTTGGTGAATTGTTTCATCGAAAATTTGATTTTATACGGGTTCATTTTTGGTGAGTTCTTTCACCAAAAATTCGATTCTATAATAGTCTAATAGGACCTATACTATTTTTTTCCTAAATTAAAGATTGAAGAACATGTAAAAATGAGTCCTAAATTGATGGGCCCTGGGCCATTGCACTCACAAACTACCCTCAGAGACGACCCCTGATCAATGTCCTCCTATAGGGAGAACAAGAGAGATTGATGATTGATTTAGGGTGAGGGCTCTCCTCGACGAGACTGTATTATCGAGAGATTGATTTCCCCCTCGATGGAGGTAGGGATGATTATCGGGTCGGGCGGGTCAGGCTCGACCTTAGCTCAAACCCGAACCCGTTAGCATTATCGGGTTTTGGGCCAGGCTTCGGCCCGTTAATTTTTGGATGGGCCAACCCGAACCCGAACCCGGCCCGATGTTAAACGGGCCTGATTCGGGTCGGGCCGGTCCAGTAATTTTTTTTATAAAAAAGATATTGTCATTAAAAATTACTTTCCTAGGGTATATAATATTAATATCAAGTACCTTATAAAGTTTATATGGATTGTCCTTTTAAGAAAAAATATTTTCTTAATAATACTTGTGATAAACCAAAGAATCCTCATTATTATATGATATTTTGATAAAAAATTGAAATGTCTGATTACATTAACATGAAGCTTGCTATTTCCCTAACATGTCACTGGTGATCAAACGACTAAAATTTATATTTCAGGAACATCTGACATCACATATAATATAAAGCATTTCAACTTTTCTTGACTAAATTTAACCTGTGAAGCTCAATGAACATGAGAACATGCACCTGCAATAAAAAATGAACTTACACATGGATGATGGAATATAAGATAAGGAAAAAAATAGACTGTGACAAAATCCACCCCATTTTCAATGATCCAGGATAAACCTGCAAATGCAATACAAACATGAACCTACACCTGCAAATGTGCAATCATGAAAAACCATAAAACAAGTAAGTTCAAACAACGAAATTGTTCAAACATAATCAGAACTAAGTTTCTAGTTATTACAGAAGTACGCAATCTAGTGTAGTTTTAAAAAATAGGACATTAGAGACTATAATCAATGGGCCCAAAGTCAATCTAAAAGTTGAAGATCTTCGTTCCACATGCCAATAACCTGTAAAAAAGTAAACATTAATTAGAAGCATGTATAATTGAAATTATAACAAGAAGCCATCACTTTGAAATTACACTTACATGAAATGCACTATCGCTTCTCCCATTTTTCTTCAAATATTACATCTCCGTCATCATGAAATCGTTGATGAATCTATAACAACAAAAATAAGTAATTAGTGAATAAGATATATTTAAATCACAAACTAAAGTAATAAGTAATAAACAAATAACTCTACTAACCAAGTAATCTCTCATCCCCCTCCTCCTTCTCAACATCGTCGTCGTCAATGTCATCTTCATCAGCATTTACATGCCCTTTCATCACGCCTCCAATCTTGACAACACACCAATGCTTCAGCTATTTTTGGGGA